>OX388342.1:12640937-12936937 GCA_947579665.1 Sympetrum striolatum
AATTCCATCGTCTGGCATCGAACCCGGGTCTTTACTGTTGAACTTACTATGCAGCACAATAGAACATCGCCATCTCTAACTATGTGTGAAAATTCAAGTAGAAATATGGGCTACAACTGCCTTAAAAGACGTTCTCATTTTCACGAATTTAAATGGCTCTCTGGATTCGAACCAAGGACGAACTTGGAAATCTAAAAACTGTTTCTGAAAGTTATTTATGAATCCTATCTACATGCCGAATTTCAAGTTTCTATATTGTTGGGAAAGGGTTCAAAATAATTATTGAAAATCGGATCAGTTACTGATATTAGAGACGCCTGGTGTCGAACCCAGGACAAATTGACAGCTGGGAATGCCCAGTTTGATTTGTATACACTTAATCTTTCTTAGTGCAAAGTTTGAAGTCTTTATCGTGCCGGAAAGTACGTATAATTTGTTTCCGTTATCTCCGTAAGAAATGCATTGAGGAATTTAAATGGCCCTCTGGGATCGAACCAAGGACCATCAGCGAATATGTAAAATTTTATCCTGAAATTTATTATTGATCTCCAACTCCATGCCGAATTTCAAGTTTCCATGCCATCGGGAAAGGGTCCAAAAAAATCTTAAAAATCGCCACAATGCAATTTAAACGGCCGATATTTGCCCCGACCTAGCATCGAACCCAGGATATTTTCCGTAAAACTCATTTATGTTTTCGATAGATCATGACCATATATATAGGCTCCTTGAGTTTTGATTCGCTACCTATCCGGAAAGTATTTTTTTTTAATTCCCGAAAATCAAAGCAATGCATTTAAACTGGAAAAATCGGGACTTTGAGGCCCTCTGGAATCGAACCCATGACACTGAGGTGCAAAATCGCAATTTTTCTGGAGGTTATACGTTATGGCCAATATGTCGTAAAAATTTCAAGCCATTGACGCTAGTGGTTTAGCCTGTGACTTTGTATCCTCTCTATCTATTATATATAGATGCTTCTCCGGATTCATTCATATATACGAGTAAAATGTTGCTTGCATACTGCAAGCAGATCGACAACACTAATTTCATATCGGCATCATATCGAAACGACGTCCTACTATTCACATACACTCCTTATTTGAGAAATTATAATGTGCTCTGGCATCGAACCCATGAACAGCATGGTCTTATCTATTTTTTTTCTTAAACAAAGTGTTAATATACATCTTCCATCTAAGCAAGAGCTCCCTTACATATCGATAAATGCATAAAAAAATTATGAAAAGATACCCCATAGTATTATATATGGGGGATATTTTTACCGCCCGGCATCGAACCCGGGACTTTCAGGCAATACTATCTATGCAGCACAACAGAAAAACACCATCTCTAACCGCGTATGCAAATTCAAGCAGAAATATTGGTTACAACTGCCTCAAATGACGTCCTACTTTTCCTTTATATTCCTTATGAGAGAAACGTTATTGTGCTCTGGCTTCGAACCCAGGAACAGTACGGTCTTATGAAAATTTTTTTCTAAAACTTATTCGTACCATACATCTTCCAGCCAAGCACGAACATCCTATCATTTCGATAAGTGCATCTAAAAAAATAATGAAAAACGGCTCCCATGTATTTTAAAGGGCAGATCTTTGCATCGTCCTAGCATCGAACCCAGGATAACTTTTGTAAATGTCATTGATGTTTTCGAAAGTCCAAGACCATAAATCTAGGCACCTTGAGTTTTACTTCTCTACCTATCCGGAAAGTATTTTTTTTTAATTCCCGAAAATCACGGCAATGCATTCAAACGGGAAAAATCGGGACTTTGGGGCCCTCTGGAATCGAACCTATGACACTGAGGATCAAAGTCTCTTTTTTCCTGGGGGTTTCACGTTATGGCCAATATGTCATAAAAATTTCAGATCAATGACGCTTGTAGTTTAGGCTGTGAATTTGTATCCTATCTATCTATATAGGTATATATATGAATGAATCCGGAGAAGCATCTATATATAATAGATACCTATATAGATAGATAGGATACTAATTCACAGCCTAAACTACAAGCGTCATTGATCTGAAATTTTTATGACATATTGGCCATAACGTGAAACCCCCAGGAAAAAAGAGACTTTGATCCTCAGTGTCATAGGTTCGATTCCAGAGGGCCCCAAAATCCCGATTTTTCCCGTTTGAATGCATTGCCGTGATTTTCGGGAATTAAAAAAAAATACTTTCCGGATAGGTAGAGAAGTAAAACTCAAGGTGCCTATATTTTTGGGCTTGGACTTTCGAAAACATCAATGACTTTTACAAAAGTTATCCTGGGTTCGATGCTAGGACGATGCAAAGATCTGCCCTTTAAAATACATGGGAGCCGTTTTTCATTATTTTTTTAGATGCACTTATCGAAATGATAGGATGTTCGTGCTTGGCTGGAAGATGTATGGTACGAATAAGTTTTAGAAAAAAATTTTCATAAGACCGTACTGTTCCTGGGTTCGAAGCCAGAGCACAATAACGTTTCTCTCATAAGGAATATAAAGGAAAAGTAGGACGTCATTTGAGGCAGTTGTAACCAATATTTCTGCTTGAATTTGCATACGCGGTTAGAGATGGTGTTTTTCTGTTGTGCTGCAAAGAAAGTATTGCCTGAAAGACCCGGGTTCGATGCCGGGTGGTAAAAATATCCCCCATATATAATACTATGGGGTATCTTTTCATAATTTTTTTATGCATTTATCGATATGTAAGGGAGCTCTTGCTTAGATGGAAGATGTATATTAAAACTTTGTTTAAGAAAAAAAATAGATAAGACCATGCTGTTCCTGGGTTCGATGCCAGAGCACATTATAATTTCTCAAATAAGGAGTGTATGTGAATAGTAGGACGTCGTTTGAGGTAGTTGCACCTAATAGTTTTGATTGAATTTTCACACATAGTTTGATATGGTAATCTTCTATTTTGCTGCATAGTAAGTACACCAGGAAGACCGGGGTTCGCTGCCAGGCGATTAAATTGCAGCGAATTCTACGAATATTTTGAATTTTTTTTTCTTTTGATGTCCGTCCCGATATGATGCCGATATGAAATTAGTGTTGTCGATCTGCTTGCAGTATGCAAGCAATATTTTACTCGTATATATATATATATCTATACGAGTAAAATGTAGCTTGCATACTGCAAGCAGATCGGCAATGCTAATTTCATATCGGCATCATATCGGGAATAACCTCAAAAGGAAAAAAAAGGATTGAAATTATTCTTAAAATTCGCTGAAATTTCATCGTCTGGCATCGAACCCGGATCTTACTGGTGAACTTACTATGTAGCACAATAGAAGATCACCATCTCTAACTATGTGTGAAAATTCAAGCAGAAATATTGGCTACAACTGCCTCAAAAGACGCTCTACTGTTCACGAATGTAAATGGCTCTCGGGACTCGAACCAAGGACGATCTTGGAAATTTAAAAAATGTTTCTGAAATTTATTAATGATCTCAATCCATATGCAAAATTTCAAGTTTCTATATTATTGGGAAAGGTCTCAAAATAATTCCTAGAAATCGGATCAACTTCAGATTGCAGAGACACCTGGTGTCGAACCCAGGACACATTCATAGCTATGAATGCATAGTTTGATTTTTTAAGACTGGTTCTTCTATCACGCTAAGTTTTAAGTCGATAGCATGCCGGGAAATACCTAAAATTTGTTTCCGTTATCTCCATAAGAAATGCATTGAGAAATGTAAAAGACACCCTGGGATCGAACCAAGGACCATCAGCGAATATTTTAAATTTGATTAATATATATATTCATAATCTCCAACTCCATGCCGAATTTCAAGTTTCCATGCCATCGGGAAGGGGTCCAAAAAAAATCTTAAAAATCGCCACAATACATTTTAAACGGCCGATTTTTGCCTCGACCTAGCGTCGAACCCAGGATATTTTCCGTAAAACTCATTTATGTTTTCGATAGATCATGACCATATATAAAGGCTCCTTGAGTTTCGATTCTCTAACTATACGGGAAGTATTTTTTAAAAATTCCCGAAAATCAAAGCAATACATTTAAACGGGAAAAATCGGGAATTTGGGGCCCTCTGGAATCGAACCAATGACACTGAGGATCAAAGTCGCTTTTTTCCTGGGGGTTTCACGTTATGGCCAATATGTCATAAAAATTTCAGATCAATGACGCTTGTAGTTTAGGCTGTGAATTAGTATCCTATCTATCTATATAGGTATCTATTATATATAGATGCTTCTCCGGATTCATTCATATATATACCTATATAGATAGATAGGATACAAATTCACAGCCTAAACTACAAGCGTCATTGATCTGAAATTTTTATGACATATTGGCCATAACGTGAAACCCCCAGGAAAAAAGAGACTTTGATCCTCAGTGTCATAGGTTCGATTCCAGAGGGCCCCAAAGTCCCGATTTTTCCCGTTTGAATGCATTGCCGTGATTTTCGGGAATTAAAAAAAAATACTTTCCGGATAGGTAGAGAAGTAAAACTCAAGGTGCCTATATTTATGGTCTTGGACTTTCGAAAACATCAATGACTTTTACAAAAGTTATCCTGGGTTCGATGCTAGGACGATGCAAAGATCTGCCCTTTAAAATACATGGGAGCCGTTTTTCATTATTTTTTTAGATGCACTTATCGAAATGATAGGATGTTCGTGCTTGGCTGGAAGATGTATGGTACGAATAAGTTTTAGAAAAAAATTTTCATAAGACCGTACTGTTCCTGGGTTCGAAGCCAGAGCACAATAACGTTTCTCTCATAAGGAATATAAAGGAAAAGTAGGACGTCATTTGAGGCAGTTGTAACCAATATTTCTGCTTGAATTTGCATACGCGGTTAGAGATGGTGTTTTTCTTTTGTGCTGCATAGAAAGTATTGCCTGAAAGACCCGGGTTCGATGCCGGGCAGTAAAAATATCACCCATATATAATACTATGGGGTATCTTTTCATAATTTTTTTATGCATTTATCGATATGTAAGGGAGCTCTTGCTTAGATGGAAGATGTATATTAACACTTTGTTTAAGAAAAAAAATAGATAAGACCATGCTGTTCGTGGGTTCGATGCCAGAGCACATTATAATTTCTCAAATAAGGAGTGTATGTGAATAGTAGGACGTCGTTTGAGGTAGTTGCACCTAATAGTTTTGCTTGAATTTTCACACATAGTTTGATATAGTAATTTTCTATTTTGTTGCATAGTAAGTACACCAGGAAGACCGGGGTTCGCTGCCAGGTGATTAAATTGCAGCGAATTCTACGAATATTTTGAATTTTTTTTTTCTTTTGATGTCCGTCCCGGTATATGATGCCGATATGAAATTAGTGTTGTCGATCTGCTTGCAGTATGCAAGCTACATTTTACTCGTATATATGAATGAATCCGGAGAAGCATCTATATATAATAGATATAATAGATATGAATATCTATTATATATAGATGCTTCTCCGGATTCATTCATATATCATATCTATTATATATAGACGCTTCTCCGGATATACCTATATACACACTCACTCATTCATTCATTCATAGGGCATCAAAAGTCTAACCATGTTCCACAAGTGCCACTGACTTGAAATTTTTACGACATATTGGCCATATTGTGTAACCTCCAGAAAAAATCCGACTTCGAACCTCAGTGTCATGAGTTCGATTCCAGAAGGCCCCAAAGTCCCGATTTTCCCCATAAGGATATATGGTGAAGATTTTCGAAAATTTTTTTGAGGCACTTCTCGGAAAGGTAGAAAATTGAAATTCGAGGGATCGCTAGATGCCGTGGATATCCAACGAAAATAAAAAGGACATCGCCGAACATGGTCCATGGTTCGATGCTGGGTCGGGGCAAATATCGGCCGTTTAAAATGCATTGCGGCGATTTTGAAGATTTTTTTTGGATCTTTTCCCGATAACATGGATACTTGAAACTCGGCACATCGATAGATATCATGAATATGTTTCATAATCAAATTTTACGTATTCGCTGATGGTCCTTGGTTCGATCCCAGAGGGCCACTTGCATTTCTCAATGCATTTCTTACGGAGATAACGGAAACAAAATTTAGGCACTTCCCGGCATGCTATCGACTTCAAACTTTGCATGTTAGTAGAGCAAGTCCTTTAAAATCAAACTGGGCATTCACGGCTATCAATGTGTCCTGGGTTCGACACCAGGTGTCTCTGCAATCAGAAGTTGATCCGATTTTTAGGAATTATTTTGAAACCTTTCCCAATAATATAGAAACTTGAAAATCGGCATATAGATAGAGATCATAAATAACTTTGAGAAACATTTTTTAGATTCCCAAGATCGTCCTTGGTTCGAATCCAAAGAACACTTTACATTCGTGAAATTTGAACATCTTTTGAGACAGTTTTAGCCAATATTTCTGCTTGAATTTTCACACATAGCTAGAGATGGTGATCTTCTTTTTTTCTGCAGAGAATCTCACAGTAAAGACCCGGGTTCGATGGCAGACGATGAATTGTCAGCGAATTTTAAGAAAAATTTCAATCCTTTTTTTTGATTTTGAGGACCGTCCCGATATTATGCTAATATGAAATTAGTATTGCCAATCTGCTTGCAGTATGCAAGCTACATTTTACTCGTATTCATATATATATACGAGTAAAATGTTGCTTGCATACTGCAAGCAGATCGACAACACTATTTTCATGTCGGCATCATATCGGGACGGCCATCAAAAGAAAAAAATGGAACGAAATTTTTCTAAATATTCGCTGAAATTCCATCGTCTGGCATCGAACCCGGGTCTTTACTGTTGAACTTACTATGCAGCACAATAGAACATCGCCATCTCTAACTATGTGTGAAAATTCAAGCAGAAATATGCGCTACAACTGCCTCAAAAGACGTTCTAATTTTCACGAATTTAAATGGCTCTCTGGATTCGAACCAAGGACGATTTTGGAAATATAAAAAATGTTTCTGAAAGTTATTTATGATCTCTATCTACATGCCGAATTTCAAGTTTCTATATTGTTGGGAAAGGGTTCAAAATAATTATTGAAAATCGGATCAGTTACTAATTGTAGAGACGCCTGGTGTCGAACCCAGGACACATTGACAGCTAGGAATACACAGTTTGATTTGTATACACTTAATATTTCTTAGTGCAAAGTTTGAAGTCTTTATCGTGCCAGGAAGTACCTATAATTTGTTTCCGTTATCTCCGTTAGAAATGCATTGAGGAATTTAAATGGCCCTCTGGGATCGAACCAAGGACCATCAGCGAAAATGTAAAATTTGATCCTGAAATGAATTATTGATCTCCAACTCCATGCTGAATTTCAAATTTCCATGCCTTCGGGGAAGGGTCCAAAAAAAAATCTTAAAAATCGCCACAATGCAATTTAAACGGCCGATTTTTGCCCCGACCTAGCATCGAACCCAGGATATTTTCCGTAAAACTCATTTATGTTTTCGATAGATCACGTTCATATATATAGGCTCCTTGAGTTTTGATTCGCTACCTATCCGGAAAGTATTTTTTTTTTAATTCCCGAAAATCAAAGCAATGCATTTTAAACGGGAAAAATCGGGACTTTGAGGCCCTCTGGAATCGAACCCATGACATCGAGGTTCAAAATCGCAATTTTTCTAGAGGTTATACGTTATGGCCAATATGTCGTAAAAATTTCAAGCCATTGACGCTAGTGGTTTAGCCTGTGACTTTGTATCCTCTCTATATATATATATATATGAATATATATATATCTATTATATATAGATGCTTCTCCGGATTCATTCATGTATCCATATATATATACGAGTAAAATGTAGCTTGCATACTGCAAGCAGATCGACAACACTAATTTCATATCGGCATCATATCGGGACGGACATCAAAAGAAAAAAAAAATTCAAAATATTCGTAGAATTCGCTGCAATTTAATCACCTGGCAGCGAACCCCGGTCTTCCTGGTGTACTTACTATGCAGCAAAATAGAAAATTACCATATCAAACTATGTGTGAAAATCTAAGCAAAACTATTAGGTGCAACTACCTCAAACGACGTCCTACTATTCACATACACTCCTTATTTGAGAAATTATAATGTGCTCTGGCATCGAACCCAGGAACAGCATGGTCTTATCTATTTTTTTTCTTAAACAAAGTGTTAATATACATCTTCCATCTAAGCAAGAGCTCCCTTACATATCGATAAATGCATAAAAAAATTATGAAAAGATACCCCATAGTATTATATATGGGTGATATTTTTACCGCCCGGCATCGAACCCGGGTCTTTCAGGCAATACTTTCTATGCAGCACAAAAGAAAAACACCATCTCTAACCGCGTATGCAAATTTAAGCAGAAATATTGGTTACAACTGCCTCAAATGACGTCCTACTTTTCCTTTATATTCCTTATGAGAGAAACGTTATTGTGCTCTGGCTTCGAACCCAGGAACAGTACGGTCTTATGGAAATTTTTTTCTAAAACTTATTCGTACCATACATCTTCCAGCCAAGCACGAACATCCTATCATTTCGATAAGTGCATCTAAAAAAATAATGAAAAACGGCTCCCATGTATTTTAAAGGGCAGATCTTTGCATCGTCCTAGCATCGAACCCAGGATAACTTTTGTAAAAGTCATTGATGTTTTCGAAAGTCCAAGACCATAAATATAGGCACCTTGAGTTTTACTTCTCTACCTATCCGGAAAGTATTTTTTTTTAATTCCCGAAAATCACGGCAATGCATTCAAACGGGAAAAATCGGGACTTTGGGGCCCTCTGGAATCGAACCTATGACACTGAGGATCAAAGTATCTTTTTTCCTGGGGGTTTCACGTTATGGCCAATATGTCATAAAAATTTCAGATCAATGACGCTTGTAGTTTAGGCTGTGAATTTGTATCCTATCTATCTATATAGGTATATATATGAATGAATCCGGAGAAGCATCTATATATAATAGACGAGTAAAATGTAGCTTGCATACTGCAAGCATATCGGCAATACTAATTTCATATCGGCATCATATCGGGAGTGTCCTCAAATGAAAAAAAAAGGAATCAAATTTTTCTTAAAATTCGCTGAAATTTCATCGTCTGGCATCGAACCTGGGTCTTCCTGGTAAAATTACTATGCAGCGCAACAAAGGATAACCATCTCTAACTATGTGTGAAAATTCAAGCAGAAATATTGGCTACAACTGCCTCAAAAGACGTTCTAATTTTCACGAATGTAAATGGCTCTCTGGATTCGAACCAAGGACGATCTTGGAAATCTAAAATTTGTTTCTGAAACCTATATATGATATCTATATATATACCGAATTTCAAGTTTCTATATTATTGAGAAAGGTTTCAAAATAATTCCTAAATATCGGATCAATTTCTGATTGCAGAGACACCTGGTGTCGAACCCAGGAAATATTGTAATCTGAGAATTCAAAGTTTGATTTTTAAGGGCTGTCTTTTTTATCATGCAAAGTTTGAAGTCGATAGCATGCCGGGAAGTACCTTAATTTTGTTACCGTTATCTCCGTAAGAAATGCATTGAGAAGTGCAAATGGCCCTCTGGGATCGAACCAAGGACCATCAGCGAACATCTAAAATTTGATTATGAAATATATTCATTTTATGTATTTACGTGCCGAGTTTCAAGTATCCATGTTATCGGGAAAGGGTCCAAAAAAAATCTTAAAAATCGCCACAATGCATTTTAAACGGCCGATTTTTGCCTCGACCTAGCATCGAACCCAGTATATTTTTAGTAAAACTCATTTTTGTTTTCGATAGATCATGACCATATATATCGGCTCCTTGAGTTTTAAGTCCCTACCTATCCGGCAAGTATTTTTTAAAAATTCCCGAAAATAAAAGCAATGCATTTAAACGGGAAAAATCGGGACTTTGGGGCCCTCTGGAATCGAACCTATGACACTGAGGTTCAAAATCGCAATTTTTCTGGCGGTTACACGTTATGGCCAATATGTCGTAAAAATTTCAAGTCAATGACGCTTGTGGTTTAGGCTGTGAATTTGTATCCTCTCTATATATATATCTATTATATATAGATGCTTCTCCGGATTCATTCATATCTATTATATATAGATGCTTCTCCGGATTCATTCATATATCATATATTCATATATATATATATATATATATAGAGAGGATACAAATTCACAGGCTGAACCACTTGCGTCAATGGTTTGAAATTTTTACGACATATTGGCCATAACGTATAACCTCCAGAAAAAGTGCGATTTTGAACCTCGATGTCTTGGGTTCGATTCCAGAGGGCCTCAAAGTCCCGATTTTTCCCGTTTAAATGCATTGCTTTTATTTTCGGGAATTAAAAAAAAATAC
The DNA here is from genome assembly GCA_947579665.1 of Sympetrum striolatum. Lineage (NCBI taxonomy): Eukaryota > Metazoa > Arthropoda > Insecta > Odonata > Libellulidae > Sympetrum > Sympetrum striolatum. The sequence goes on from OX388342.1 coordinate 12,651,299, forward strand.
TTTCCGGATAGATAGCGAATCAAAACTCAAGGAGCCTATATATATGGTCATGATCTATCCAAAACATAAATGAGTTTTACGGAAAATATCCTGGGTTCGATGCTAGGTCGGGGCAAAAATCCGCCGTTTAAATTGCATTGTAGCGATTTTTAAGATTTTTTTTGGATCCTTTCCCGATGGCATGGAAACTTGAAATTCGGCATGGAGTTGGAGATCAATAATAAATTTCAGGATCAAATTTTACATATTCGCTGGTGGTCCTTGGTTCGATCCCAGAGGGTAATTAAAATTCCTCAATGCATTTCTTACGGAGATAACGGAAACAAATTATAGGTACTTCCCGGCGCGTTAAAGACTTCAAACTTTCCACTAAGAAAAATCAAGTGTATACAAATCAAACTGTGCATTCCCAGCTGTCAATGTGTCCTGGGTTCGACACCAGGCGTCTCTTATATCAGTAACTGATCCGATTTTCAATAATTATTTTGAACCCTTTCCCAACAATATAGAAACTTGAAATTCGGCATGTAGATAGAGATCATAAATAACTTTCAGAAACATTTTTTAGATTTCCAAGATCGTCCTTGGTTCGAATCCAGAGAGCCATTTAAATTCGTGAAAATGAGAACGTCTTTTGAGGCAGTTGTAGCCAATATTTCTGCTTGAATTTTCACACATAATTAGAGATGGCGATGTTCTATTGTGCTGCATAGTAAGTTCAACAGTATAGAGCCGGGTTCGATGCCAGACGATGGAATTTCAGCGAATTTTAAGAAAAATTTCAATCCATTTTTTTCATTTGATGGCCGTCCCGATATGATGCCGACATGAAAATAGTGTTGTCGATCTGCTTGCAGTATGCAAGCAACATTTTACTCGTATCATATATATATATAGAGAGGATACAAATTCACAGCCTAAACCACAAGCGTCATTGACAGGAAATTTTTACGACATATTGGCCATAACGTGTAACCGCCAGAAAAATTGCGATTTTGAACCTCAGTGTCATGGGTTCGATTCCAGAGGGCCCCAAAGTCCCGATTTTTCCCGTTTAAAAGCATTGCTTTGATTTTCGGGAATTTTAAAAAAATACTTGCCGGATAGGTAGGGACTCAAAACTCAAGGAGCCGATATATATGGTCATGATCTATCTAAAACATAAATGAGTTTTACGGAAAATATCCTGGGTTCGATGATAGGTCGAGGCAAAAATCGGCCGTTTAAAATGCATTGTGGCGATTTTTAAGATTTTTTTTGGACCCTTTCCCGATGGCATGGAAACTTGAAACTCGGCACGTAAATACATAAAATGAATGTATTTCATAATCAAATTTTATATGTTCGCTGATGGTCCTTGGTTCGATCCCAGAGGGCCATTTGCACTTCTCAATGCATTTCTTTCGGAGATAACGGTAACAAAATTAAGGTACTTCCCGGCATGCTATCGACTTCAAATTTTGCATGATAAAAAAGCCAGCCCTTACAAATCAAACTTTGCATTCTCAGTTAACAATATTTACTGGGTTCGACACCAGGTGTCTCTGCAATCAGAAATTGATCCGATATTTAGGAATTATTTTGAAACCTTTCCCAATAATATAGAAACTAGAAATTCGATATATATATAGATATCATATATAGGTTTCAGAAACCAATTTTAGATTTCCACGATCGTCCTTGGTTCGAATCCAGAGAGCCATTTACTTTCGTGAAAATTAGAACGTCTTTTGAGGCAGTTGTAGCCAATATTTCTGCTTGAATTTTCACATATAGTTAGAGATGGTTATCCTTTGTTGCGCTGCATAGTAATTTCACCAGGAAGACCCGGGTTCGATGCCAGACGATGAAATTTCAGCGAATTTTAAGAAAAATTTGATTCCTTCTTTTTTCTTTTGAGGACCGTCCCGATATGATGCCGATATGAAATTAGTATTGCCGATATGCTTGCAGTATGCAAGCGACATTTTACTCGTATGATATATGAATGAATCCGGAGAAGCATCTATATATAATAGATATATAGAGAGGATACAAACTCACAGCCTAAACCACAAGAGTGATTGAGCTGAAATTTTTACGACACATTGGCCATAACGTATAACCTCCAGAAAAATTGCGATTTTGATCCTCAGTGTCATTGGTTCGATTCCAGGGGGCTCCAAAGTCCCGATTTTTCCCGTTTAAATGCATTGCTTTGATTTTCGGGAATTAAAAAAAAATACTTCCCGGATAGGTAGCGAATCAAAACTCAAGGAGCCTATATATATGGTCATGATCTATCGAAAACATAAATGAGTTTTACGAAAAATATCCTGGGTTCGATGCTAGGTCGGGGCAAAAATCGGCCGTTTAAATTGCATTGTGGCGATTTTTAAGATTTTTTTTGGACCCTTTCCCGATGGAATGGAAACTTGAAATTCGGCATGGAGTTGGAGATTAATAATAAATTTCAGGATAAAATTTTACATATTCGCTGATGGTCCTTGGTTCGATCCCAGAGGGACATTTAAATCCCTCAATGCATTTCTTACGGAGATAACGGAAACAAATTATTGGTACTTCCCGGCGCGATAGAGACTTCAAACTTTGCATTAAGAAAGATTTAGTGTATACAAATCAAACTGTGCATTCCCGGCTGTCAATGTGTCCTGGGTTTGACACCAGGCGTCTCTAATATCGGTAACTGATCCGATTTTCAATAATTATTATAAACCCTTTACCAACAATATAGAAACTTGAAATTCGGCATGTAGATAAAGATCATAAATAATTTTCAGAAACATTTTTTAGATTACCAGGATCGTCCTTGGTTCGAATCCAGGGAGCCATTTAAATTAGTGAAAATGAGTACGTCTTTTGAGGCAGTTGTAGCCAATATTTCTGCTTGAATTTTCACACATAGTTAGAGATGGCGATGTTCTTTTGTGCTGCATAGTAAGTTCAACAATAAAGACCCGGGTTCGATGCCAGACGATGGAATTTCAGTGAATTGTAAGAAAAATTTCAATCCATTTTTTCTTTTGATGGCCGTCCTAATATGATGCCGACATGAAAACAGCGTTGTCGATCTGCTTGCAGTATGCAAGCAACATTTTACTCGTATGATATATGAATGAATCCGGAGAAGCATCTATATCTATTATATATAGATGCTTCTCCGGATTCATTCATGTATATACCTATATAGATAGATAGATAGATAGGATACTAATTCACAGCCTAAACCACCAGCGTGATTGACTTGAAATTTTTACGACGTATTGGCCATAACATGTAACCGCCAGAAAAATTGCGATTTTGATCCTCAGGGTCATGGGTTCGATTCCAGAGGGCCCCAAAGTCGCGATTTTCTCCATAAGAATACATGGCGGGGATTTTCGAAAATTTTTTTGAGGTACTTCCCGGGGAGAGAAAGAGTTGAAACTCGAGGGATCGCTAGAAGCCGTGCGTATCCAACGAAAATCAGAAAAACATCTTAGAATATAGTCCATGGTTCGATGCTTGGTCGGGGCAAAAATCGGCCGTTTAAAATGCATTACGGCGATTTTGAAGATTTTTTTTGGATCCTTTCCCGATAACATGGATATTCGAAACTCGGCACGTGGATAGATATCATGAATATACTTCATAATCAAATTTTACATGTTCGCTGATGGTCCTTGGTTCGATCCCAGAGGGCCATTTGCACTTCTCAATGCATTTCTTACGGAGACAACGGAAACAAAATTTAGGTACTATCCGACATGCTATCAACTTCAAACTTTGCTTGATACAAGAGTAAGTCTTTACAAATCAAACTCTGCATTCACAGCTTGCAATACGTCCTGGGTTCGACACCAGGTGTCTCTTAAATCAGAATTTGATCCGATTTTTAGGAATTATTTTGAAACCTTTCCCACTAAAATAGAAACTTGAAATTCGGCATATAGATAGAGATCATAAATATCTATCAGAAACATATTTTAGAATTCCACGATCGTCCTTGGTTCGAGTCCCGAGAGGCATTAACATTCGTGAAAATTAGAACTTTTTTTGAGGCAGTTATAGCCAATATTTCTGCTTGAATTTTCACACATAGTTAGAGATGGTGATCTTCTATTGTGTTTCATACTAGGTTTACCAGTAAGACCCGGGTTCGATGCCAGACGATGAAATTTCAGCGAATTTTAAGAAAAATTTCAATCCTTTTTTTTTCTTCTGAGGATATTCCCGATATGATGCCGATATGAAATTAGTATTGCCGATCTGCTTGCAGTATGCAAGCTACATTTTACTCGTATAATAGATAGATAGGTATATAGATAGGATACTAATTCACAGCCTAAACCACAAGCGTCATCGGCTTGAAATTTTTACGACGTATTGGCCATATCGTGTAACCACCAGAAAAATTGTGATTTTGAACCTCAGAGTCATGGGTTCGATTCCAGAGGGCCCCAAAGACCCGATTTTTCCCATTTAAATGCATTGCGTTGATTTTCGGGTATTTTTAAAAAATACTTGCCGGATAGGTAGGGACTTAAAACTCAAGGAGCCGATATATATGGTCATGATCTATCGAAAACATAAATGAGTTTTACGGAAAATATCCTGGGTTCGATTCTAGGTCAAGGCAAAAATCGGCCATTTAAAATACATTGTGGCGATTTTTAAGATTTTTTTTGGACAACTTCCCGATTACATGGAAACTTGAAATTCGGCATGAAGTTGGAGATCATAAATATATTTCATAATCAAATTTTACATATTCGCTGATGGTCCTTGGTTCGATCCCAGAGAGCCATTTACATTCCTTTATGCATTTCTTATGGAGATAACGGAAAAAGGTTTTAGGTACTTCCCGATATGATATCGACTTCAAACTTTGCATAACATAAGATGAAGTACTTATAAGTCATAATGTGCATTCCGAGCTAACAATATTTCCTGGGTTCGACACCAGGCGTCTCTACAATCAGTAAATTATCCGATTTTTAGGAATTTTTTTGAACCCCTTCCCAATAATATTAAAACATAAAATTAGGTATATAGATAGAGAACATAGATACATTTCAAAAACATATTTTAGATTTCCTAGATCCTACTTGGTTCGAATCCAGAGAGCCATTTACATTATTGAAAAGTAGGACGTCGTTTGAGGCAGTTGGAGCCAATATTTCTGCTTGAATTTTCACACATAGTAAGAGATGGTGATTTTCAGTTGTGCCGCATATTACGTTCACCAGGAAGGCCTAGGTTCGATGCCAGACGATTAAATTGCAGCGAATTTTAAGAACTTTTTCAATCCCTTTTTATTTTCTATTGAGGGCCGTCCCGATATGATGCCGGCAAGAAATTAGTGTTGTCGATCTGCTTGCAGTATGCAAGCTACATTTTACTCGTATAGGTATCTATTATATATAGATGCTTCTCCGGATTCATTCATATATCATATATATATATAGAGAGGATACAAATTCACAGCCTAAACCACAAGGGTCATTGAATTGAAATTTTTACGACATATTGGCCATAACGTGTAACCGCCAGAAAAATTGCGATTTTGAACCTCAGTGTCATGGGTTCGATTCCAGAGGGCCCCAAAGTCCCTATTTTTCCCATTTAAATGCATTGCGTTGATTTTCGGGAATTTTTAAAAAATACTTGCCGGATAGGTAGGGACTCAAAACTCAAGGAGCCGATATATATGGTCATGATCTATCGAAAACATAAATGAGTTATACTAAAAATATCCTGGGTTCGATGCTAGGTCGAGGCAAAAATCGGCCGTTTAAAATGCATTGTGGCGATTTTTAAGATTTTTTTTGGACCCTTTCCCGATGGCATGGAAACTTGAAACTCGGCACGTAAATACATAAAATAAATATATTTCATAATCAAATTTTATATGTTCGCTGATGGTCCTTGGTTCGATCCCAGAGGGCCATTTGCACTTCTCAATGCATTTCTTACGGAGATAACGGTAACAAAATTAAGGTACTTCCCGGCATGCTATCGACTTCAAACTTTGCATGATAAAAAAGCCAGCCTTTACAAATCAAACTTTGCATTCTCAGTTTACAATATTTCCTGGGTTCGACACCAGGTGTCTCTGCAATCAGAAATTGATCCGATATTTAGGAATTATTTTGAAACCTTTCCCAATAATATAGAAACTTGAAATTCGGTATATATATAGATATCATATATAGGTTTCAGAAACAAATTTTAGATTTCCAAGATCGTCCTTGGTTCGAATCCAGAGAGCCATTTACTTTCGTGAAAATTAGAACGTCTTTTGAGGCAGTTGTAGCCAATATTTCTGCTTGAATTTTCACTAATAGTTAGAGATGGTTATTCTTTGTTGCGCTGCATAGTAATTTCACCAGGAAGACCCGGGTTCGATGCCAGACGATGAAATGTCAGCGAATTTTAAGAAAAATTTCAATCCTTTTTTTTTTTATGACATTCCCGATATGATGCCGATATGAAATTAGTATTGCCGATCTGCTTGCAGTATGCAAGCTACATTTTACTCGTATATATGAATGAATCCGGAGAAGCATCTATATATAATAGATATAGAGAGGATACAAACTCACAGCCTAAACCACAAGAGTGATTGAGCTGAAATTTTTACGACATATTGGCCATAACGTATAACCTCCAGAATAATTGCGACTTTGATCCTCAGTGTCATGGGTTCGATTCCAGAGGGCCCCAAAGTTCCGATTTTTCCCGTTTAAATGTATTGCTTGGATTTTCGGGAATTAAAAAAAAATACTTTCCGGGTAGGTAGAGAATTAAAACTCAAGGAGCCTATATATATGAACATGATCTATCGGAAACATAAATGAGTTTTACGGAAAATATCCTGGGTTCGATGCTAGGTCGGGGCAAAATTCGGCCGTTTAAAATGCATTGTGGCGATTTTTAAGATTTTTTTTGGACCTCTTTCCGAAGTCATGGAATTTTGAAACTCAACACGTGGATAGATATCATAAATATGTTTCATAATCAAATTTTACATGTTCGCTTATGGTCCTTGGTTCGATCCCAGAGGGCCATTTGCACTCCACAATGCATTTCTTATGGGGATAACGGAAATAAATTTTAGGTACTTCCCGGCATGATATCGACTTCAAACTTTCTACGAAATTAGATCCGGTCTTAGCAAGTCATTTTGTGCATTAACAGCTTCCAATACTTCCAGAGTTCGACACCAGGCGTCTCTACAATCAGTCACTGATCCGATGTTTCAGAATTATTTTGAACCCTTTCCCAACAATATTAAAACTTGAAATTCGGCATATATATAGAACTTATAGATACATTTCGAAAACATATTTTATATTTGCTAGATCGTCCTTGGTTCGAATCCAGAGAGCTATTAACATTCGTGAAAAGTAGGTCTTCGTTTGAGGCAGTTGCAGCCAATATTACTGCTTGAATTTTCACACGTATTTACAGAAGATGATCTTCTGATGTGCTGCATAGTAATTTCTCCAAAAAGACCCGAGTTAGATGCCAGACGATTATATTTATGCGAATTTTAAGAATATTTTCAATGTTTTTTTTCCTTTCCGGGTCCGTCCCGATATAATGCCGTTATGAAATTAGTGTTGTCGATCTGCTTGCAGTATGCAAGCTACATTTTACTCGTATATATATATATATATATATATATATATATATATATATATATATATATATATAGGTATATCCGGAGAAGCGTCTATATATAATAGATACGAGTAAAATGTAGCTTGCAAACTGCAAGCAGATCGACAACAATAATTTCATGTCGGCATCATATCGGGACGGCCCTCATAAGAAAAAAAAAGGTATTGAAAATATTCTTAAAATTCGCTGCAATTTAATTGACTGGCATCGAACCCGGGTCTTCCTGGTAAGCTTACTATGTAGCACAACAGAAAATCACCATCTTTTACTATGTGTGAAAATTCAAGCAGAAATATTGGCTACAACTGCCTCAAACGACGTTCTACTTTTCAGGAATCTAAATGGCGCTCTGGATTCGAACCAAGGACGATCTTGGAAATCTAAAACATGTTCATGTAAGTTATTTATGATCTCTATCTATTTGCCGAATTTCAAGTTTCTATATTATTGGGATAGGGCTCAAAATAATTATTAAAAATCGGATCAACTACTGATATAAGAGACGCCTGGTGTCGAACCCAGGAAATATATTTACGCTGTGAATGCACAGTATGATTTTAAAGGACTTAAACCTATTTCGTGCAAAGTTTGAAATCGATATCATGCCGGGAAGTACCTAAAATTTGTCTCCGTTATCTCGATAAGAAATGCATTGAGGAATGTAAATGGCCCTCTGGGATCGAACCAAGGACCATCAGCGAATACAAAAATTTGATTATGAAATAAATTTATGATCTCCAACCTCATGCCGAGTTTCAAGTTTCCATCTCATAGGGAAAGGGTCCAAAAAAAATCTTAAAAATCGCCACAATGCATTTTAAAAGGCCGATTTTTGCCTCGACCTAGCATCGAACTTAGGATATTTTCCGTAAAACTCATTTATGATTTCGATAGATCATTACCATATATATAGGCTTCTTGAGTTTTATTTCTCTACCTATCCGGAAAGTATTTTTTTTTATTCCCGAAAATCACGGTAATGCATTTAAACGGGAAAAATCGGGACTTTGGGGCCCTCTGGAATCGAACCCATGACACTGAGGATCAAAGTCGCTTTTTTCCTGGGGATTTCACGTTATGGCCAATACGTGGTAAAAATTTCGAGTCAATGACGCGAGTAGTTTAGCCTGTGAATTAGTATCCTATCTGGGTATCTGGGTATCTGGGTATATCATGAATGAATCCGGAGAAGCATCTATATATAATAGACGAGTAAAATGTAGCTTGCATACTGCAAGCAGATCGACAACACTAATTTTATATCGGCATCATATCGGGTCGGTCCTTAATAGAAAAAAAAAGGATTGAAATATTTCTTCAAATTCGCTGAAATTTCATCGTCTGGCAATGAACCCGGGTCTCTCTGGTGAACTTACTATGCAGCACAATAGAAGATCACCGATTCTAACTATGTGTGAAAATTCAAGCAGAAATATTTGGCTACAACTGCCTCAAAAGACGTTTTAATTTTCACGAATGTAAATGGCTCTCTGGATTCGAACCAAGGACGATCTTGGAAATCTAAAACATGTTTCTAAAAGTTATTTATGATCTATATCTATATGCCAAATTTCAAGTTTCTATATTGTTGGGAAAGGTTTCCAAATAATTCCTAAAAATCGGATCAACTTCTGATTGCAGAGACACCTGGTATCGATCCCAGGACACATAGTAAGCTGTGCATGCAAAGTTTGATTTGTGAAGACTTTTTCTTGCATATTGCAAAGTTTGAAGTCGATAGCATGCCGGGAAGTACCTTAATTTTGTTTCCGTTATCTCCGTAAGAAATGCATTCAGAAGTTCAAATGGCCCCCTGGGATCGAACCAAGGACCATCAGCGAACATTTAAAATTCGATTATGAAATATATTTATGATATCTATCCAGGTGCCGAGTTTCACGTATCCATGTTATCGGGAAAGAATCAAAAAAAATCTTCAAAATCGCCGCAATGCATTTTAAACGGCCAATTTTTGCCCCAACGTAGCATCGAACCAAGGACCATATTCGGCAATGTCTTTTTTATTTTCGTTGGATATGCACGGTTTCTAGCGATCCCTCGAATTTCAACTCTCTCATTTTCCGGGAAGTGCCTCAAAAAAATTTTCGAAAATCCCTGCCATGTAATCTTATGGGGAAAATCGCGACTTTGGGGCCTTCTGGAATCGAACCCATGACACCGAGGTTCAAAGGTTACGACGTATTGGCCATAACGTGTAACCGCCAGAAAAATTGCGATTTTGATCCTCAGGGTCATGGGTTCGATTCCAGAAGGCCCCAAAGTCGCGATTTTCCCCATAAGATTACATGGCGGGGATTTTCGAAAATTTATTTGAGGAACTTCCCGGAAAAGGAGAGAGTTGAAACTCGAAGGATCGCTAGATGCCGCGCATATCAAAAGGAAACCATAAAGACATCTACGAATATTATCCTTGGTTCGATGCTAGGTCGGGGCAAAAATCGGCCGTTTAAAATGCATTGCGGCGATTTTTAAGATTTTTTTTGAACCCTTTTCCGATGGCATAGAAACTTGAAATTCGGCATGGCGTTAGATATCATAATTATATTTCATAATCAAATTTTACATATTCCCTTATGGTCCTTGGCTCGATCCCAGAGGGCCATTTACATTCCTCAATGCATTTCTTATGGAGATTACGGAAACACATTTTAGGTGCTTCCCGATATTATATCTACTTGAAACTTTGCATAAGATAAGATCAAGTCATTACTAATCGAACGGTGAATTCACAGCTACCAATGTTTCCTGGTTTTACCACCAGGCGTCTCTACAATCAGTAAATGATCCGATTTTTAAGAATTTTTTGGAACCATTTCCCAATTATATAGAAACTTGAAATTCAGCATACAGATAGAGATTAATGATACATTTCAGGAACATGTTCTAGATTCCCACGATCGTCCTTGGTTCGAATCCAGAGAGCCATTTGTATTCGTGAAAAGTAGAACGTCGTTTGAAGCAGTTGTAGCAAATATTTCTGCTTGAATTTTCACACATAGTTGGATATAGTTATCTTCTATTGTGTTTCAAAGTAGGTTTACCAGTAAGACCCGGGTTCGATGCCAGACGATGAAATTTCAGCGAATTTTAAGAAAAAATTAAATCCTTTTTTTTTCTTTTGAGGACCGTCCCGATATGATGCCGATATGAAATTAGTATTGCCGATCTGCTTGCAGTATGCAAGCTACATTTTACTCGTATCTATTATATATAGATGCTTCTCCGGATTCATTCATGTATCTATTATATATAGATGCTTCTCCGGATTCATTCATATATCATATATTCATATATATATATATATAGAGAGGATACAAAGTCACAGGCTAAACCACTGGCGTCATTGACTTGAAATTTTTATGACATATTGGCCATAACGTGTAACCACCAGAAAAATTGCGATTTTGAACCTCAGTGTCATGGGTTCGATTCCAGAGGGCCCCAAAGTCGCGATTTTCCCCATAAGATTACATGGCGGGGATTTTCGAAAATTTTTTTGAGGCACTTCCCGGAAAAGCAGAGAGTTGAAACTCGAGGGACCGCTAAATGCCGTGCATAGCCAACGAAAATCGGAAAGACATCTTCGAATATTGTCCTTGGTTCGATGCTAGGCCGGGGCAAAAATCGGCCGTTTAAAATGCATTGCGGCGATTTTTAAGATTTTTTTTGGATCTTTTCCCGATAACATGGATTATTGAAACTCAGCACGTCGATAGATATCATGAATTTATTTCATTTTTTACATATTACATATAATTTTACATATTAGCTTATGGTCCTTGGTTCGATCCCAGAGGACCATTTGCACTTCCCAATGCTTTTCTTACGGAGATAACGGAAACAAATTTTAGGTACTTCCCGGCACGATATCAACTTCAAACTTTGCATGTACAAAGATCAAGTCCATACAAATCAAACAGTGCATTCACAGCTATCAAAGAGTACTGGGTTCGACACCAGGTGTCTCTGCAATCAGAAGTTAATCCGATTTTTAGGAATTATTTTGAAACCTTTGCCAATAATATAGAAACTTCAAATTCGGCATATAGATAGAGATCATAAATAACTTTCAGAAAAATTTTTTAGATTTCCAAGATCGTCCTTGGTTCGAATCCAGAGAGCCATTTAAATTCGTAAAAATTAGAACGTTTTTTGAGGCAGTTGTAGCCCATATTTCTGCTTGAATTTTCACACATCGTTAGAGATGGTGATGTTCTATTGTGCTACATAGTAAGTTCACAGTAAAGACCCGGGTTCGATGCCGGACGATGGAATTTAGGTAAATTTTAAGAAAAATTTCAATCTTTTTTTTTCTTTTGATGGCCGTCCGGATATGATGCCGACATGAAAATAGTGTTGTCGATCTGCTTGCAGTATGCAAGCAACATTTTACTCGTATACCTATATAGATAGATAGATAGATAGGATACTAATTCACAGCCTAAACCACCAGCGTGATTGACTTGAAATTTTTACGACGTATTGGCCATAACGTGTAACCGCCAGAAAAATTGCGATTTTGATCCTCAGGGTCATGGGTTCGATTCCAGAGGGCCCCAAAGTCGCGATTTTCTCCATAAGAATACATGGCGGGGATTTTCGAAAATTTTTTTGAGGTACTTCCCGGGGAGAGAAAGAGTTGAAACTCGAGGGATCGCTAGAAGCCGTGCGTATCCAACGAAAATCAGAAAAACATCTTAGAATATAGTCCATGGTTCGATGCTTGGTAGGGGGAGAAATCGGCCGTTTAAAATGCATTACGGCGATTTTGAAGATTTTTTTTGGATCCTTTCCCGATAACATGGATATTCGAAACTCGGCACGTGGATAGATATCATGAATATACTTCATAATCAAATTTTACATGTTCGCTGATGGTCCTTGGTTCGATCCCAGAGGGCCATTTGCACTTCTCAATGCATTTCTTACGGAGACAACGGAAACAAAATTTAGGTACTTTCCGACATGCTATCAACTTCAAACTTTGCTTGATACAAGAGTAAGTCCTTACACATCAAACTCTGCATTCACAGCTTGCAATACGTCCTGGGTTCGACACCAGGTGTCTCTGAAATCAGAATTTGATCCGATTTTTAGGAATTATTTTGAAACCTTTCCCACTAAAATAGAAACTTGAAATTCGGCATATAGATAGAGATCATAAATATCTATCAGAAACATATTTTAGAATTCCACGATCGTCCTTGGTTCGAGTCCCGAGAGGCATTAACATTAGTGAAAATTAGAACGTTTTTTGAGGCAGTTATAGCCAATATTTCTGCTTGAATTTTCACACATAGTTAGAGATGGTGATCTTCTATTGTGTTTCATAGTAGGTTTACCAGTAAGACCCGGGTTCGATGCCAGACGATGAAATTTCAGCGAATTTTAAGAAAAAATTAAATCCTTTTTTTTTCTTTTAAAGACCGTCCCGATATGATGCCGATATGAAATTAGTATTGCCGATCTGCTTGCAGTATGCAAGCTACATTTTACTCGTATCTATTATATATAGACGCTTCTCCGGATATACCTATATATATATACATTCATAGGGGATCAAAATTCAAACCATGTTCCACAAGTGCCACCGACTTGAAAATTTTACGACGTTATGGCCATGACGTGTAACCTCCAGGAAAAAGCCGACTTTGAACCTCGGTGTCATGGGTTCGATTCCAGAAGGCCCCAAAGTCGCGATTTTCCACATAAGATTACATGGCGGGGATTTTCGAAATTTTTTTTGAGGCACTTCCCGGAAAAGGAGAGAGTTGAAATTCGAGGGATCGCTAGATGCCGTGTATATCTAAAGGAAACCACAAAGACATCTACAAAGATTATCCTTGGTTCGATGCTAGGCTAGGGCAAATATTCTCCCGTTTAATTTACATAGCGATCTTTAAGATTTTTTTTAATTACTTACAGATGACTTGGAAACTTGAAACTTGGCACGTGGATACATATCATAAATATGTTTTATAATAAAATTTTAGAACTCGCTGATGGTCCTTGGTTCGATCCCAGAGGGCCATTTGCACTTCTCAATGCATTTCTTACGGAGATAACGGAAACAAAATTTAGGTACTTCCCGGCACGATATCGACTTCAAACTTTGCATGTAGAAAGATCAAGTCCATACAAATCAAACAGTGCATTCACAGCTATCAATGTGTCCTGGGTTCGACACCAGGTGTCTTTGCAATCAGAAGTTGATCCGATTTTTAGGAATTATTTTGAAACCTTTACCAATAATATAGAAACTTGAAATTTGGCATATAGATAGAGATCATAAATAACTTTCAGAAACATTTTTTAGATTTCCGAGATCGTCCTTAGTTCGAATCCAGAGAGCCATTTAAATTCGTGGAAATTAAAACGTCTTTTGAGGCAGTTGTAGCCCATATTTCTGCTTGAATTTTCACACATGGTTAGAGATGGTGATTTTCTATTGTGCTGCATAGTAAGTTCACAGTAAAGACCCGGGTTCGATGCCAGACGATGGAATTTCAGCGAATTCTAAGAAAAATTTCAAATCATTTTTTTCTTTTGATGGCCGTCCCGATATGATGCCGACATAAAAATAGTGTTGCCGATCTGCTTGCAGTATGCAAGCAACATTTTACTCGTATATATATATAGATGCTTCTCCGGATTCATTCATGTATCTATTATATATAGATGCTTCTCCGGATTCATTCATGGATATACCTATATAGATAGATAGATAGATAGATAGATAGATAGATAGGATACTAATTCACAGCCTAAACCACAAGCGTCATTGACTTGAAATTTTTACGACGTATTGGCCATAACGTGTAACCGCCAAAAAAATTGCGATTTTGATCCTCAGGGTCATGGGTTCGATTCCAGAGGGCCCCAAAGTCGCGATTTTCTCCGTAAGAATACATTACGGGGATTTTCGAAAATTTTTTTGAGGTACTTCCCGGAGAGAGAAAGAGTTGAAACTCAAGGGATCGCTAGAAGCTGTGCGTATCCAACGAAAATCAGAAAAACATCTTAGAATATAGTCCATGGTTCGATGCTAGGTCGGGGCAAAAATCGGCCGTTTAAAATGCATTGCGGCGATTTTGAAGATTTTTTTTGGATCCTTTCCCGATAACATGGATACTTGAAACTCGGCACGTGGATAGATATCATAAATATATTTCTTTATCAAATTTTTTGTATTCGCTTATGGTCCTTGGTTCGATCCCAGAGGGCCATTTGTACTCCACAATGCATTTCTTATGGGGATAACGGAAACAAATTTTAGGTACTTCCCGGCATGATATCGACTTCAAACTTTCTGTGAAATTAGATCAGGTCCAAGCAAGTCATTTTGTGCATTTACAGCTTCCAATACGTCCAGGGTTCGACTCCAGGCGTCTCTACAATCAGTCACTGATCCGATTTTTAAGAATTATTTTGAACCCCTTCCCAATTATATTAAAACTTGAAATTCGGCATATATATAGAACGTATAAATACATTTCGAAAACATATTTTAAATTTCCTAGATCGTCCTTGGTTCGATTCCAGAGAGCTATTAACATTCGTGAAAAGTATGTCTTCGTTTGAGGCAGTTGCAGCCGATATTTCTGCTTGAATTTTCACACGTATTTAGAGAAGATGATCTTCTGATGTGCTGCATAGTAATTTCACCAAAAAGACCCGGTTTCGATGCCAGACGATTAAATTGAAGCTAATTTTAAGATTATTTTCAATCCTTTTTTTCCTTTCCTGGACCGTCCCGATATAATGCCGTTATGAAATTAGTGTTGTCGATCTGCTTGCAGTATGCAAGCTACATTTTACTCGTATACCTATATAGATAGATAGATAGATAGGATACTAATTCACAGCCTAAACCACCAGCGTGATTGATTTGAAATTTTTACGACATATTGGCCATAACGTGTAACCGCCAGAAAAATTGCGATTTTGATCCTCAGGGTCATGCGTTCGATTCCAGAGGGCCCCAAAGTCGCGATTTTCTCCATAAGAATACATGGCGGGGATTTACGAAAATTTTTTTGAGGTACTTCCCGGGGAGAGAAAGAGTTGAAACTCGAGGGATCGCTAGAAGCCGTGCGTATCCAACGAAAATCAGAAAAACATCTTAGAATATAGTCCATGGTTCGATGCTTGGTCGGGGCAAAAATCGGCCGTTTAAAAAGCATTACGGCGATTTTGAAGATTTTTTTTGGATCCTTTCCCGATAACATGGATATTCGAAACTCGGCACGTGGATAGATATCATGAATATACTTCATAATCAAATTTTACATGTTCACTGATGGTCCTTGGTTCGATCCCAGAGGGCCATTTACACTTCTCAATGCATTTCTTACGGAGACAACGGAAACAAAATTTAGGTACTTTCCGACATGCTATCAACTTCAAACTTTGCATGATACAAGAGCAAGTCATTACAAATCAAACTGTGCATTCACAGCTTGCAATACGTCCTGGGTTCGACACCAGGTGTCTCTGAATTCAGAATTTGATCCGATTTTTAGGAATTATTTTGAAACCTTTCCCACTAAAATAGAAACTTGAAATTCGGCATATAGATAGAGATCATAAATATCTATCAGAAACATATTTTAGACTTCCACGATCGTCCTTGGTTCGAATCCCGAGAGGCATTAACATTCGTGAAAATTAGAACGTTTTTTGAGGCAGTTTTAGCCAATATTTCTGCTTGAATTTTCACACATAGTTAGAGATGGTGATCTTCTATTGTGTTTCATACTAGGTTTACCAGTAAGACCCGGGTTCGATGCCAGACGATGAAATTTCAGCGAATTTTAAGAAAAAATTAAATCCTTTTTTTTTCTTTTAAAGTCCGTCCCGATATGATGCCGATATGAAATTAGTATTGCCGATCTGCTTGCAGTATGCAAGCTACATTTTACTCGTAATAGATATAGATGCTTCTCCGGATTCATTCATATAGATAGATAGATAGATAGATAGGATACTAATTCACAGCCTAAACCACAAGCGTCATTGACTTGAAATTTTTACGACGTATTGGCCATAACGTGTAACCACCAGAAAAATTGCGATTTTGATCCTCAGTGTCATGGGTTCGATTCCAGAGGGCCCCAAATTCGCGATTTTCTCCATAAGAATACATGGCGGGGATTTTCGAAAATTTTTTTGAGGCACTTCCCGGAAAAGTAGAGAGTTCAAATTCGAGGGATCGCTAGAAGCCGTGCAACTCCAACGTAAATCGAAAAGACATCGCCGAATATGGTCCATGGTTCGATGCTAGGTCGGGGCAAAAATCGGCCGTTTAAAATGCATTGCGGCGATTTTGAAAAATTTTTTTGGATCCTTTCCCGATAACATCGATACTTGAAACTCGGCACGTGGATATTTATCATGAGTATATTTCATAATCAAATTTTACATGTTCGCTGATGGTCCTTGGTTCGATCCCAGAGGGCCATTTGCAATTCTCAATGCATTTCTTACGGAGCTATCGGAATCAAATTATAGGTACTTCCCGGCACGATAAAGACTTCAAACTTTGGAATAAGAAAGATTAAGTGTATACAAATCAAACTGTGCATTCCCAGCTGTCAATGTGTCCTGGGTTCGACACCAGGCGTCTCTAATATCAGTAACTGATCCGATTTTCAATAATTATTTTGAACCCTTTCACAACAATATAGAAACTTGAAATTCAGCATAGAGATAGACATCATAAATAACTTTCAGAAACATTTTTTAGATTTCCAAGATCGTCCTTGGTTCGAATCAAGAGAGCCATTTAAATTCGTGAAAATGAGAACGTCTTTTGAGGCAGTTGTAGCCCATATTTCTGCTTTAATTTTCACACATAGTTAGAGATGGTGATGTTCTATTGTGCTGCATAGTAAGTTCAACAGTAAAGACCCGGGTTCGATGCCAGACGATGGAACTTCAGTGAATTTTAAGAAAAATTTCAATCCTTTTTTTTTTCTTATGAGGACCGTCCCGATATGATGCCGACATGAAAATAGTGTTGTCGATCTGCTTGCAGTATGCAAGCAACATTTTACTCGTATATAATAGATATATATATATAGAGAGGATACAAACTCACAGCCTAAACCACAAGAGTGATTGAGCTGAAATTTTTACAGCGTATCGGCCATAACGTGTAACCACCAGAAAAATTGCGATTTTGATCCTCAGTGTCATGGGTTCGATTCCAGGGGGCTCCAAAATACCGATTTTTCCCGTTTAAATGCATTGCTTTGATTTTCGGGAATTAAAAAAAAATACTTGCCGGATAGGTAGGGACTTAAACTCAAGGAGCCTTTATATATGGTCATGATCTATCGAAAACATAAATTAGTTTTATGAAAAATAAACTGGGTTCGATGCTAGGTCAGTGCAAAAATCGGCCGTTTAAAATGCATTGTGGCGATTTTTAAGATTTTTTTTGGCCCCCTTCCCGATGGCATGGGAACTCGAAATTCGGCATGGGTTTAGATATCATAAATATATTTAATAATCAAATTTTACACCTTCGCTGATGGTCCTTGGTTCGATCCCAGAGAGCCATTTACATTCCTCCATGCATTTCTTATGGAGATAAACGAAAAACGTTTTAGGTACTTCCCGGTATGATATCGACTTCAAACTTTGTATGAAATAAGATGAAGTCCTAATAAGTTATACTGTCTATTCACAGCTACCAATATTTCCTGGGTTCGACACCAGGTGTCTCTGCAATCAGTAAATTAACCCATTTTTAAGAATGAATTTAAACCCCTTCCGAATAATATTTAAACATGACATTAGGCATATAGATAGAAAACATAAATACATTTTAAAAACATGTTTTAGATTTCCTAGATCGTCCTTGGTTCAAATCCAGAGAGCCATTTACATTCGTGAAAATTAGAACGTCTTCTGAGGCAGTTGTAGCCAATATTTCTGCTTGAATTTTCACACATAGTTAGAGATGGTGATTTTCTAATGTGCTGCTAAGTAAGTTCACCAGTAAGACCCGGGTTCGATGCCAGACGATGAAATTTCATCGAATTTTTATAATATTTTCAATCTTTTTTTTTTCTTTTGTGGACCGTCCCGATATAATGCCGATATGAAATTAGTGTTGTCGATCTGCTTGCAGTATGCAAGCAACATTTTACTCGTATCTCTTATATATAGATGCTTCTCCGGATTCATTCATGATATACCCAGATTCCCAGATAGGATACTAATTCACAGGCTAAACTACTCGCGTCATTGACTCGAAATTTTTACCACGTATTTGCCATAACGTGAAACCCCCAGGAAAAAAGCGACTTTGATCCTCAGTGTCATAGGTTCGATTCCAGAGGGGCCCAAATTCCCGATTTTTCCCGTTTAAATGCATTACCGTGATTTTCGGGAATTAAAAAAAAATACTTTCCGGATAGGTAGAGAAATAAAACTCAAGGAGCCTATATATATGGTAATGATCTATCGAAATCATAAATGAGTTTTACGGAAAATATCCTAAGTTCGATGCTAGGTCGAGGCAAAAATCGGCCGTTTAAAAAGCATTGTGGCGATTTTTATGATTTTTTTTGGACCCTTTCCCGATGGCATGGATACTTGAAATTCGGCATTAGGTTGGAGATCATAAATTTATTTCATAATCAAATTTTTTGTATTCGCTGATGGTTCTTGGTTCGATCCCAGAGGGCCATTTACATTCCTCAATGCATTTCTTATCGAGATAACGGAGACAAATTTTAGGTACTTCCCGGCATGATATCGATTTCAAACTTTGCACAAAATAAGATCAAGTCCTTTAAAATCATACTGTGCATTCACAGCGTAAATATATTTTCTGGGTTCGACACCAGGCGTCTCAAATATATCAGTAGTTGATCCGATTTTTAATAATTATTTTGAGCCCTATCCCAATACTATAGAAACTTGAAATTCGGCAAATAGATAGAGATCATAAATAACTTTCATGAACATGTTTTAGATTTCCAAGATCGTCCTTCGTTCGAATCCAGAGCGCCATTTACATTCCTGAAAAGTAGAACGTCGTTTGAGGCAGTTCTAGCCAATATTTCTGCTTGAATTTTCACACATAGTAAGAGATGGTGATTTTCTGTTGTGCTACATAGTAAGCTTACCAGGAAGACCCGGGTTCGATGCCAGACAATTAAATTGCAGCGAATTTTAAGGATATTTTCAATACCTTTTTTTTTTCTTTTGAGGGCCGTCCCGATATGATGCCGACATGAAATTATTGTTGTCGATCTGCTTGCAGTATGCAAGCTACATTTTACTCGTATATATATATATACGAGCAGAAATTCTCTGGGTTTGTGGGTTTGTTTGTCTTGGATTGGAGTCCACATTGTTTGCCCGATTTGTCTTAAACTTTGCATACGTGTTCTCTAATATCAGGAAAGAAGTACTGTTGCATTTTTATTCAAGAATTTTGCTAGATTAGAACCAAAATCGCTCAGATAGATTTTCATAAGGAATGCACGTAACTTTTACTGTTGTACACGTTCACTTTTATCGGTTTCAGGCAGTTTCTTTTGAAGAATTAAATTAGAAGAAATAGTCGTACAGAGTCGAGACAAACACCAAAAGAAAGAAAATCAAATGAAAATTCTTATTTTGGCCGTAAAATCTTACTTTCGATTTGAATTTGTGAGAATATCGGTAATATATACAAAATTTTGTGAAAATTCGAGGCTATAAACAACTCATCCCCCTGACGACCGATCCCATTGTTGAATCCGAGCTCATGTTTTATCCCGTAAAAATTTTCGAGGACTTTAGGCCCATAAAGCAGATGATTGAAGAGGACGATGTATTACATGGATAACGAGAAATTTTCTGTAAGAAGGTAACCAGCAATTGCAGGTACGTGATTACAGTCAGGATATTACCAGCTCATGGATGAGGGAAGGTAGATGTCTCGTATGATATAAAGCAAAACTTCTGTGGGTTTGCACATTTGTTTGTATGTCGTGTGACTTCAATTTTAGTATAAACCGTTTGCCAGATTCGCGTCAAACTTTGCGTACGTGTTTTCTAGATTTAATAGATTTATTTAGCTTCTATCGAAAAGAGCAAATGAGTGGTCAATATTTGGAAAATCAATGGCACAAATTAGAAGATCAGTTTCCTAATTTTCACCACTTGCAGATATTTATAAATTCAGAAATATTTTGATTCTAACGGTGTGATTTGAAAATTTTATTATCAGATTCTATGTATTACATCACACTGAACAAAATAGTTTCAATTACTGTACAACTGACAATTAAAGCTATATAAAATAAAATGTAAAAAGTGGTAAAATGTAGGAAACTATCTCCTACCTCCCTATATAAAAAGATTCTGTTAAGGAACAATATTTCATTGAATAAAGCCCGGATTGAAGTATGAAACTGATTGAAACTTCCGTATGTTTAACGTCGGAAGGTAATCCTTACAATATTTTTATTTGGGAAGTGGATACAGACTTATAATGGTAATCTCTCATTATTTACAGGTGAAGTTTCAGAAAACGTATATCAGTTCCAAATCGGTCTGTCATTTTCCCTTCGGTTGGCATTTATTTCCTCATCATGACGCAAATATCATCTTTTATTCTCACTTATTTGATAATTTCTCCTCCATTAGAAAATGAATTCCTCGGAAATCATTTCACTCAATCTCCCAAAAGTCTTTTCCTTTCTTTTTTATAAAATAAAGGAAATTTTCTATTTAAAAAGGTCTCAGAATCCACGGAATAATGGAATGGCCTCGATTCCGGATTTTCGCCGTTTTCCGTCGCCTTCGGACTTACTTCTGCTCCGTCTTGATCGCGTATTAACCCAAATACTATTTAAGGTCAATGATTATCCTTTCTTCCGCCGATATGACACCAAGGACGCCTCAACGACACCTTCCGTTATATCCCGGAGGACGAGAGCTACAGGAATTTTATACGGAAAAATATCTTCGCTTTTGTTTCCAGAAATGCCCTTCGGCGAAAAGTAGTGTCGGAGGAAGTTCTGACATGATGACAGTCGGAGAGGAAGTTCTCCTTTCGTAGCGACGGCTAAAGCAAATGCCGAAAGACCAAGTTCAGAATGAGTGGCGTCGAGTGGGTTGCACGACTTTCAGGCGCTTTCAAATTAGAGCGGAATCTCGTTGGAATCGCTTAAAAATGGAAATCCGACGAATCAGGAAATCGAATTCCTCAGGAATAACTGATCCTCGCGCTTAAAATTGTTCTCAGGATTTTTATTACGAGTTATTTGATCTCCATTTTATTCGTCAGACGGATGTACCCGCGCTTCGTGAGATTTTACCTTCGACATACAATCGAATCCGCTCTCAATGGGGCGATATTTGCTTCAAAATGGTTATAAATTAATTTGGATAAGTATTGAAGTTATCAGAAATTTTTAAACAAAAGAAATCATCTACGGTGTCAAAGAAATGTAACTTTTGCATGATCATTTTTATTGCAATACATCAATTATCTGCTATCAGTTAAATTTGAATGAAAAGCTTAAATTTTATTTCGGTTATTTATTGATTTTTATACTCACGATATACCTACAGTATATTTTTAAATAATGTTCAACTCTAAAATTACGTTCATCATCGTTATTCATTAACTAATAGAAGGAAATTTCAGATATTACGTTTTCAAATACGAGGAAAGGTTTTATTAGTCTCATTTGCATTTTCGAATTCAATTATTCGATTTATTTAATGAAAAATTCGTATCTGAATTAATTATTCAAGAGGGCATTTATCAAAGGCTTCAGAGTGACTTTCATAAATGTGTAAATCAGAAAAACTACGGCTGTGGACGTCACAAAAATATATGGAATTTGATCAATACGAATTTGTATGGAGTTTGTTGAATTCAGTTATCGACTGATGAATATTAAACTTTACTAGAATTGTTGTGAATTATTGGTATAAAATTTCAATAAGTGTCGTCCGCTACTGATACTTCTTACCTTCTACTTCCTGTCATATTAATCTTAAAGGCTGTTATTCTCAGGGTTTGGGTTTCTGAAATCGTACTCAATTCGCAAATACCGAAAAAACAAATTCAATGAAGAAGGAATAGAATACCCAACGAGTTATTTTATTAAATTCGTTAAAAAAAGATGTTTTGTGACAAATGGAATATAAATAATGCATGCGAATGTATTCTTTAGGCTGTAGAAAACTCTTCGAGGATGGTGTCTTGCGAATGGTGTTTGACTCTTACTATTCTCGACTATTTCTTCAATACTGAAACGCAGCAAACGGCTGCCATCGGGGAATAAAAAGTGCCAAGAGGTAAGGAAAATACCAAAAAGGACAAGTTTTTTCAGTAAACAATCAGTGAATATGGAATTTGAGATGGATGACATGAATTTAAGATCCTTAATTTCTGAAATATGGAGTGGGATTTGTGCGGAATTTGTGAATCGATGTTCAATCAGTGCTTTAAAAATCTCCTTCTCTCTACATTTAACGGAGAATCGAAATGTCGCGGTGGCATCGAGAGAAACCCATTTAACCCGGATGAGTCAATTTGGAAGATTCGAAGCATAATCACCCGAATAATACATTCATAAGTAAGGACTGAATATACAAAAGGACAAAATATTTCGCTCTATCGAACGAAAGTTCTTCATTAAAATATTATGCAACTCTACTAAAACTGCAATATTGTTAAATCATCACAGCCCGTTCTAAACCCCTTAAGAGCATCTTCAATAAGCGATCCCATTTCATCTCAAAGGTTAGAATCCCGCAAATGTGACGCTGATGATGCAAAAATATTCTTCCACCCACGCTATTATTTTGCAATATATCTGAGGCTCGCGATAGAAGCGGAGGCATTTTGTTTATTTATTTTTGTTTTATCTAAGAAAACGAGGCCAGAATCGATTAGCTCCAAATGACGACACAGACTACTTCGCCATCTTGTGTTTTATTTTCATGAGGCTCGGAATAGATGGAACTTCCAACCATTCCGCATGCGAACAATAGGAACAAGAGAGAGAGAGACTTTTATGGCCCAGCAAAGGAAAAAAATACTTGGGTAATAACTTTCCATCCGTAGTCTTCTTTCATTTCCTACTGGATCGGCTGAGCGGAAATGGCCGACGATTAGTACGGAGTAATTATTTAGAAAGCTCATTGAAATACATGCCTTGAACATATGCTAGTTGTTAAAGCCGCAAGTGATGTGCACAAACACACAAAGCTCTATTATGTGTTTAATAAAATTGAAGAAACGCCTCAAAAACGGACGAAGTGTAAATGAAAGATAAAACTTTGATAAATGACAATGGGAAATAGAAAATAAAGCCTAATTCACGTTCGGAATTTTCTATCTCTATTTTAATGATTGATAATATTTATGCAAAAGAAAAGAATGGTTGAGAATATTAAGCAAAATCTTAGGTTTTTAGATGATCTATACGTATGATGTGAGTCTCGCGAAGAAATACCTATAATAAGATTAGATGTTTGCGAGAGGTAATCAATTTTACAATTTCTTATTTCAAAAACGTTTTGTTTGTTCGATACCATTGGTTACTCCCGTCTCCTTCTGGGGAAAACATTTTCTTTGGTAAATGAAAAGCAAAGTAAGAGTCAACTATTTTGTGAGACTTTTAACATCAATTAGATCAGCGGTTCCCAACCAATGGGTCGCGACCCACTAATGGGTCGCGGAAGGGTTACAGATGGGTCGCGACTCGATCCTAAAACTATCAGAAACCATCGAATAAACCATCAGAAAAGATATATTGATGATAAATTGTATCTACATAAGGAGGGGATACGATAGAGATAAGGTTTTTTACTCCACTATGAACAGATGGACTGTGGTCGCTAGCTGAAAAAGGTTGAGAAACACTGAATTAGATGATATAAGATTATTCTAATAATTTTTCAGTGTAAGATCGAGTACTATTAATTGCTACAGGCACGAATTTGTGGTACGATTTCATAAATGAAGTAACATTTTTAGAATAAATTTATGAACATTTGCCTTGCCTGATGATGACGAGATGCGTCAAAGCTGAGGTAGCCAAACAAATGATTCGAGTAGTGCGGCTGAAAGTCCTTTATTTATTTCCGTTAGAAGGTGGAGGCAATTCATTTGGCCAAATTTTAATCAAATGCTTGGAAATTATAGCATCGAAAATGTATGGCTATCAAACAATTCATATTTATTTGCTGAAATTTGCATTGACACTATAGTAAAATCATCATCAAATATACACGTGATGAAAGTATACAGCACTAATTATTTTAATTTTACTAACCCTAAATTTGACAATTTTTGACGCCACGTCTACTTTGGCTTACGTTGAGCAATGACTTTAGGAATACTTTGTCTTTCATAACGTTACCAGATTCCCAGATCCAGATTACGTAAAAGCCTTCGTTATTTCCCAAAGTAGTTTATCATTTGTATGACATCTGGTATATTTCATTTTGCTTTGCATATCGATGTGTGAAAAAAGAAACCCCTCCAATGATCTAATTTTCATGAAAAGGATGAGGTCTTTTGTGGAAAGATTTTATCAAGTTTGAAAGTGATTTGAGGTATTTCAACGCATCGCTATGGCATCCGAGGAATTTCATTGAATCCAAATATGTCTTCTCATTCTCTTCATTTGAGGAGTTTCATAGAATCCCAACAAGTCTATTCATTAACAGAAGATTGAAATTCCGCATTCTCTGGGCTAATGTTTAGGCCCCATTCATTACGGATACGGAGATATTGTGATTTGGCATAAAATTCCCCGTGAAACGCGTTTGCCAAAATAAATTTGAAACAAAGCATGAGAATGTTCACCAAGTTAAAATTTCGCTGAATACAAACAATAATTTTGAAGGATAAATGATATATATTACAACCTGCAATAAATTCAACACTAAACGCAAGGGACATCTTACACTAGATTAAAAGGACTAGTAATAATGACTGATACATTTTTCTCCAATTATTTATCAAAGAGGATCAAAATGAAGCTGACAAAACGCAAACAATCCATAAAAGCTTTACCACGAAACAATATCATAGCAGAGAAAAACAAGCGATGAATTCAGTATGGGATTAAAGGAGCTTAAGGCCGGTGAAGATGGTGCATATTGCGGGAAATCCTTCCGCCCAACAGCTGAAACGTTTGCCGCAAAACTAGAGCGGTAAAATCGATACATTGTATACAAAGAATAACGCCCGACATTTGCAATGTAGTAACTGCGGTTTGGAATCACCAAAAAATCCTCAACGGACCTCAACAAAAAATCCTCTTCCCTCAACTTACAAGTCGATCGACGCCCCGTCTCGTTGGGAGCAACAATTGAAAAGCGATATTGCGAAATGAATGACAACTTCGTCGAAAGCGCTCGACGAGCACGTGGAATAGTTTTCAATCCGAGCGACACGATTGTCTCCACTCAAATCTCTTCATTATATTAAACACAATATTAGTAATATGTCATCTCAGTCCTCATTTGAAGCCCATTTTCACATTGAAACGGCCCTGCTAATTGGATTATGGCATACATAGCCGTGTTACATGAGGTAATTCAGAAGGACAATGGGCACAATCTTTTCAAATAGTAATCCCATAAACGAGTCCATTCAACTCATAATTCCCTTTAATGAAGCCGAATTTTCCGTGAATCTATGCAACATCACGTCTCATCGGCTCCTTTTCTGTTATAACAAGGAAATATCTAATTTCATTCGTATCGGCTGTCAGCATAACCTCCTCGCAAGCGCACAAAATTTAACTTTTTATAAATAAAATATTCTAATGATTCACAGTACCTTTGAGTTTCATTCCTCTGAAATGTTGTCTCAAAATCATACGTAATGCAAGATATTACTAATTAACATCTTCAAATACAGATAGGTATAACTTACTTTCATTGAGGTTTAACAAGAAGTGAAAATAGTGACTTGCTTTAGACTGGAACCCAGGTCTCCTACTTTCCAGGTAGATGTTCTGACCAAGTGCTCGGTAGTTTAGTGGTCAGAAAGAAAGAACCTGCCCGGAAAGTGTGAGACCTGGGTTCAAGTCCCAGCCAAGTCTCAACTAAAAGACCAACAGTAAGGTAAGAATGTGAACAGTCGCGGTATTGTTTTTGCAACTAAGTTAATATTTAATACCTACATAAGTGGTTTTGCGGAGGCTTTATATTTTGCAAAATGATAAGGAGATTATCGTCGTTTTGAAGAGGTTGTAATTGGTATGTACGCACGCAAGAGACGTATTTTTAAGTACATATTAAACGTGGACGTAAAAAAATTAACGTAAACACTGCTAAAAACTTCCATACACTTGTACTATTAATTAAATTTAGGCGCTAACCATATTTTCTCAATACCTTTTTAAGAGCAGAGTAATAGAGCAGGTAAATTACTTCAATATCTGAGTAGCTTCATGAATGGGAACTGCATACAAGAGATCACGAGCACAACTGCGTTCGAAAAGAGAACATTTGAAAGGTAAACGAATCACTTCCAAGAAAACACCAATATTTTAAAGGAAGAGATTTGCCGAATGATGTACATGGAGTGTGGCCCTATATGGATCTGAAACATACGGAAGAAAGCCTATCTCGAGAGCTTTGAAATGTGGAAGACGGAGAGATTGTCTGACCGAGTGAGGAATGATCAAACACTTGATTAGAGAGAAAAGAGCGATTATACACGGAGGAGGAATCGGATGGGACAAATAATTAGACACGACAGTTTAATGTGCAGGATTATTGAAGCAAAAATTTAAGTGTGGAGGGTGTAGAAAAGGGATTGACATACTCTAAGATCTGAAGTGAAAGCGGCACTACGAGAAGTTGAAGGAGTAAGCGCGATGGATATAGGTTCGCCTAAAACCTGTTCCGGGACTGATTCATTTTCATGATAATGATTTTTTTTCCGAGTACACGCTCGAGTATCTTCCTAAAAATTTGTTAATAAGTTCTCTAAAGTTATAAGTATTTACGAAATTTATCATTCATTCAACAAGGAAAATACTTAAATCCACGGAACTAGTTAGGACAAAATACCCGGGATTTTTAATCTCTCCTGTGTTATTATCAAAATTTTGCTGGAAAACTCTTCCCTTTCTTTATCTCTTTCCAATTTCTCAAATTTCGAACACCACAAGAAAGACCTTCCCAGTTTCCGTAGAGCATTCGCTCTATTTTTGTTTGTCTATTTATGTTTCCTTTTTAATTGTTTCTCCCATCTTCATTTCCTCCTTGTCTTGCTCATCTTCCTCAATCCCCTTCCATCATTTCCTTGAAATCTCTTTGAAGACTCGGTTTCTCGCGGTCTCAAATAATCATCATCTCATGGACATCCTTATTCTGTAATGACAGAAAGGTGTTATTGCTACTTATAGAAGAGGTACTGGGAAAAAATCATGACGTAGAGAGATAGGGTTTTGAGGAGAAAGAGATTTTGTTGAATATCAGGAATGGATCGATGGTTTAATTAGCTGTTATTTACTTCTCTCTCTTATCCTCGATATGATGAGATTCTACGTGTTGAAGTTTTCGATAAAATTGGACATTGATATGCTCTCTGGTATTTATCATCTCTGTGAGAGCCAGATTGAAAGGCAAGTTGTTTGCTCCTCCGCGGAATTTTTTATGGACTCACGAATACAGACATTAAGATATTTGATATAAGAACGTCGTACAGTGGGCTAAAATCGAAAAAAGCTGGCCGAAAATACGAAAGTGGTTTTCTTGAGTGAGGAATTTGAAATTTCGCATGGTCATTCTTAAATAAATTCTGCATACAACTTCGAAATCATTTTTAATGGTTCCAGCGAATTACAATTCTACAGGGGGTCAAATTTGACCAATTTTCGCGAAAATTTCCAGTTTCCGATTTATCGCGAAATTCTTCAACTTCAAGTCGATTGTGAACCCAAACTAGGAAAATCATCGGGTAAAATATGATGCCATATTATAAACATCTTCTTTTTCCTTCGTAAGACTTGGTTTCAATGAGCTCTGTCGAATATTTATATATTTACATTACAAAATGGTGGACCCTTATTTTGGAACACATTTTTACCTAAAGCGAGGATAATTGTAGATTGAGACACCGTGTGACAAGGGATTACTTACACTTTAATAAGCTATAAACCTTCCTTAATGTGAATCTGAAATAAAATCTTGCCCCAATAATTTATAAATCGACTTTTCGACAACGCTACAAGGGCCGAATCCGCGCGGCGGAGAAGCGACCTCCGTTACGCTCTCGTGTTTTGAGAGGAACAACGAACCAAAACGATTCTGATTCGTTTTCTGTAGATTTTAAGCATTATTATACTTTGTAAATATATTAGATATCAATATTTATTAGAAAGTCACCATTTCTTGTAGGGTGATAATTGAAAAAAAGCAAATGGGCTATGCTTTAAAGCATGGGACCACGTCAGCGATATTAACATCATATATTAGTTTACTTTTGCGCGATAATGCTAAATTTTTACTAAATCATGGAGTCAAAGTTTTAAGTGAGTTCCTAATGACTTATACGGTGTTTTTATACATTAACTTCTCTATTGAATGCATTCCTCGCCTGAAGAATCTTCATCCCGTAAGCCAATTTCGAATCACCGACCAATTTTGTACCTGATGAATCGTTAAGCTAACGCAGAGGCACCATGGAACTCGTGAAAAGGAATTCGTTTGATTTTTCTCCTATGTCCAAGACTTGTTTGTACTGAGAATGGCCAGAACTACCATAAAAACAATATTTGCAAATAAGCGTGGCATTTGCTTTCTTTTTTGAAGATGTAACCGTCGATACCGATGCCACAATGCTTGATGCCGTGTGCAACAAAAGTGTTTACAAATCAACTTCACCTACATCTTCCATGACTCGAATATCATTCGGATATGTTACATATTTGTCATTTCTAACCGTATCATAGCTAGGATACAGTCTATGACCGTGATTTATAGCCGTTTTTCTTAACATTGTTTATTGGATTTAGTCAACTCCGAAGGTATTATGAGCGAGCCTCTTCTCCTGACAACTCAGACTGAACATGGTCAGTATTCCTCCACCTAGAAAGTTCTCTACTTGCCCTTTTTGTCGTCGTAATAGTAACTTCTTTAAGTAACTTCGCGGCAGCCACATCTCTTAATTTCATTCTTGCAGCAAAATACAACTTTGCTGCAGAATATGAGGATCTAATGCCTTATGTTTTCCTTCCCTTTGATCTTTCACTGGAATGATGGAAATCTATTTCCAGCCGCTCTCTTGTGTCTACCCAAGAAATTCATGCAGGTTCAAATTAATTACTTTCCATGATTATAAATTGTCAAAATAAAAATTTCAAATTACTCTTATATGAATACCTGGGGTCACAGAAGTGCTAGGTAAGTTCTGGAGTACAAAACCAGGAAAGTGAATAGCTTCATTAAGCCAATCGTAATTTTGATCGTAATCGTAATCGTAATTAATCTGTCATTATAACGGATACTTAGTTCCCATTTCCTTGATAGTGCAAAAAAAATCAGGCACAGATATTCAACAAGAGCACATTGCCCCGCTTCGAATCCTTCTAATTGTAGTTTCTGAAACAAATAATTTGTTAGCCGCTGCTTTTAAAGAGCAAATGACTCATCTTTTACCTCCATCATTTTATTTTGAAGAATTAACCAATTAATGAACCAATCAGCCAAGTTTTTCGCAGAAAACGTCGTCGTTGTCGTCTAAACGTCGTCGTCATCGTCGTCTAAATGACGTCGTCGTAGTTTAAATGACGTCGTCGTAGTCTAAATGACGTCGTCGTCGTCATCTTAACGACGTCGTTGTCGTCTAAACGTTGACGTCGTCGTCTAAATGACGTCGTCGAAACGACGTTGTCGTCGTCGTCGTCTAAATGACGTCGTCGTCGTCTAAATGATGTCGTCGTCGTCTAAATGACATCGTCGTTGTCTAAACTGCGTCGTCGTCGTTGTCGTTTTAACGTCGTTGTTTTAACGTCGTCGTCGTTGTTCTCTGAAGATAAATTTCATAATTATCGATCTGTAATATCAGCTACAGTTGTTGTGTTCTGTTCACTTATCCCTTTTAGAACCCTATCCCCATTCATAGAGCCATTAAGAGTCGACAGGGACGGACAAAAACAATCGATGGACCAATCAATTAATGGATGCGAGGGCAGTTATAATGGAGATCGGACAGCGACCAACGGCAAATCAAAATCCTTCGGTATTCCATTCCTCTGCATGAAACCTCGATTTCCTTTAGCGGTTTTTTATTCTATTAATTTGCTAATCAGTTTTCTTTCTATATATGTTATTATTTATTACTATAACTATATTATTGTTATTATTTATTATAATCGTTACAAGTGGACAGTCGTCCGGTGGTAACATCAAATATATATAATGACAAAAAAGAAAAAATATATAAAGACACAACATATATGTGTAAAAATAAAAGGAAGATGATTATAAAACATATAGCATTCCTCTGCTGAAACTTATGTTAACAACCAATTAGTTATACCATAGAGTAACTATAGTATAGTTACTCTATGGTTATACATTTAGTAATTAAAGTAGTAAGTATTGTGAGTGAATATATTTTACAACTTGAAAATTATTTATGCTCGTCCCTCGATTTGTCGTCGAAATGTTCTATTTGTACTTAAAAGGGGGTTAAGAATACCTTCAGAAAAATCATTCCATTCTTTTGCCGTTCTGTTTATAAAATAGTATTTTCCAAAGTTCTTTTTATGTGAGTTTCATATATATTTCATTAAAGCATAGCTGGAAATTTATTAATCCTTAAAGAATCATTTCTTATTTTCCTAATTTCATGCTGCTTATATATACCTATCTGAATTACATTGGGATGAATTTGGCTGTGAGTAAAACTAAAGAAACAACTCAAAAGAGTCCGGATTGTGCTCAGTTACGAATCGCAAACAATGCAATGCAATTTTGGAGACGTAATTCCAGAAATATCTGTCAATATGTAATTAATAATAGGTGAAATCACGTAACTAATTAATTATTCCTCTGCAAAAATTATCTGTGTTCCTTACAATATATTGTGAAATAAATCCCGAGGGCTTTTATAACTTCCCTAGCTTAATTAAAATGTATAATTTTAATTAAAATCATTTAAGGTACCTTAAGAGAAAGTATTTCGAATTATTAAAGACTAAAAGTCAATATAATTTTGCGTTAAAATCGTTGTAATACCTTTTTTCCGATTAATCCTTTTTCAGATACATTTTCCATTAAGTAGCTTCATATTCTTTCATATCAGGATACTTGCTTTGTATCTTCTAAGTAAATCGAATAATAATAATGAAGATTTATTAGATCATTTTATATTTTTACTTAATCAAGTTCGCGTTATGAAAGGAACCTGGAAGAAGTACTCAAATATCCAAACTAACAATCACCAACCACCATTTTCTTTTGCATTGAGATTGAAATTTACGACGTTCGTTCAGATGCGTTACATCTGAGTTCACCGTTAACATAAAGATTATATTTTATCACGCAATAGAAACTATTAGTGTGTTCTTTTATACCTACGAGCCTATCTGTCTTGGAACCAACTGAAATCCCTCTGAAATCCTCTCTTCTATTATCCAATCTTCCCCCGAAGCCAATTTTGGCTCCACTCTCAATCGGATTGAAGACGTTTGAGAAGGACAAAAGGGATCTTAACCTAACACTGCAATCTCCTTTGCTTCTCTCGATGATTGAATACCGATTCAGGTGGAGTAGAGATCGACCTTGAACATCGGACCCTTGTTTATTCAGGAAATCCGCCTTTCCTCAATACGTTACGTAGGAGTTTGAATGTCAGCTCCCATGCAAATGCTAGCATGTATTTTTGACATGTAGGACTATTTTGAAGATTTTTGGGAGTTTCGAGGATCGCTAATTAGTTTTCTTTGCTGAGTACAAATCTTCCACTCATCTTTACATGTATTTGCTGGCCAATGGGGTGTTCATTGTATCCTATGATTTACTACTTTTTCTTTCTTTTCTTATTCTCTCATATTACCCTTACTTCCTCACCGTTCTATTTGTGTACGTATTCATACGTATGTGCGATGCAATTTAGTACGTAAATAAAACGTCCGATTTAGGGGCGCGACGAAACTGTCGAACGAAAGAAATCTGGATGTACGGAGAAAATACTTTTACCAAATGATTCGCACTGAACGGAAGGGTTAGGGTTGGTCAACGGAAGCTTCCGATATTTGTCTCTCTGTGCATTTCTCTAAAGCAAGCTCATAAAATTTAACATTTTAAAGTTTAAACTGACACGCTTAAACGTTGTATTATTATATCGCTAAACCTGCTTTACAGATTCTTGCACAAATAGTGAAATGCAGATTTAAATCTACGCTGAAACCATCCCAATAACTGAATATCTTTCTACATATTTTCATTTGCTTTAAATCGCCCTCAATATTTCCTTTAGCTAAATTCCTTGCATTTTCTCTTTTCTGTATATTTTGTTATATTTCATAGAATATGCTACTTCCTAATTTTCTTTTTTAAGGTCTACACATTCTCTTCCTTGTTGCCCTTTACTCGCAGTCCTTTCGCCATTTTTCATAAATCACTGAGAATGTTATTCTGCAACCGCTTTTGTTTTCCCACAATTGCTAGTACTTTAATTGCGGTGAAGCCCGACTTCGAGTTTTAATTCCGCTTTCATATCTCTCGAGTATCTTTTCGTTTTTTGCACGCTGATGTGGCAGTTATTAAACTTTGGTGAAGCTTTTCCCTCGACATATTTGACATCTAACCACAGAGTTTATCGAATGGGAATTGCAGATGCTCTCTCAAGTTCCACTGTATTTCTCATTCACTCGCTTTCGGTTTTTCCCGATTTTTCAAATCCGTCGAGACGAAAGATATATTTTTTCTCTAATTTATATTTGTACTCGTGGTGCTTTAACACCAAATGATAGAACTTGCGATTTCTGTTTAAGGAATATTCCACCATTTTTTGAGCAACCTCTGAATATCGTGATATTCAGGATATATAAAAATTATTATATTTTCGATAGCTTTAACCTTTTACTGAAGTAAATTTCAGTCGTAGATGAGAAGTTAAAATTTGGGTAACATTATTAGATTCTTTATAAGAATAATATAATTAGTCTTGGAATTAAAGAAATTAACGCGATAAATATGATTGTAATGTAGACCACTTGAAAAAAGTTAAAATTGTGGAATCTGTACATTTGGCCATTTTATGTAGAATTGGAAAGGAATATCTAGTCACTAACATCGACTAGAGATGCATCTCAATGCTGTTACCATATATTTCCTGTTGTATACTAATTTCCTTTAAAACCGTATTTTTTACTTCTGTGAGGCTTGAGGTATTTCGAGAAAGAATATCCTGATGGCGGAAAGACTAGTCTATTTCCTCGACGTCATTTTCTATGGAAGTTACGATTGAATCTGATTCGGATAACGGTCTTTCTGTCTGAGCACCCGGTCGTAAGGACCTGAGCTTCCATTGACGTGAGTTCTCTGCGATTCATCATTACATAGTATGTTACCGTGCATTGGGGATTCAATCAGTGCAAAAGCCTGATGTAACGCACTGAGAATCTTTTAATCTTGTCTTTCCAAAAATCAACGAGAGAATATTGAAAGCTGAGTTTTGCAGATGCGTATCATATTTTGCATCGTCACTGTGACCACATACGACTCAATGCCATGGGGAGCAATGAGTTTTCGATGTAATCTCGTGGATTCCATCAGATGGAAATTCCACGCACATTACATTCCAGGGTCGCGGAAAAAGACCTGTCAATCGAAAAAGAGGACGTGTCGGTGATCGCGGTCTGAAAATGAGGACATTGGAAAGCTCTCGTTTTTCGAGCCAAGAAAAGGAAAAAAGGAACGGACGACATCTGCGTGGAGAAGAAAGTACATGCATGAGTTGTTGGATATGGATTAAGTTGTCGAGGCGTGGAATGTGCTAAGGAATGCAGGTATCCTTGATCATGTGACGTAGCGATGCCGAAAATTGACGGCTATACTCGAATTATATGTCATGGCTATTTTAAGTCAAATCATATGAGGAATTTCGTATACAAATTCTGCATAAAAACACGAATTAATTTCCAAAAGAGGCTACTATTGACAGTTGTAACTATGAAAAAGAAAGTAAAGTTGGGACACGGCTGTTAAGGAATATTTTAAACCTCTAATAAAAAAGCTGTAATTATGTACCCGAATTTAACCCCAACAGGTACTTCTGGCGCATTTAAGCAGCAACTCTGTTCCTAATTTATATTACAAACGGACAATCAGAATCAGTCTAACTAGATATTTACTTACGCGTTTATCACTTTGCATCGATTAGACCGTTAGGAGCAGCCTATGCTACTAGTAGCAAGTTAATGCCATTCCGTCATATTATAATGCAACGGAAAGGTATTGACCATTGCTCCTTATCGTATTTAAGCTCCTCAAAAATCATCCCTGAAGTACGTCTTATATATCACATCAAATAATGAAACTATTTTTTTCCTATCAAAATAAAACTTGCGGTATCCAATGAATCCCAAAAGATAAAAAGGATTTTTAAAAGTAAGCAGTTACTTTTAATAAAACGTTATTACTACGTTTGAGAGGATCATTGTCGTGTCCACATTTTATCATTCAACGAAAAATACATATATTTGATTTTAGGAATATTAATACGTACTCCATTTTAATTGAAGAGCAGAAGGCAATATGGGGTAAACATTTTCAGCAGATTTATCAGGAGTTTCGTATTTGTTTCGTTGAAGTTTGTTCACTTATCATGATATATATATATATATATATATATATATATATATATATATATATATATATATATATATATATATATATATATATAATATAATATAATCAAAATTAAAAATCTCTTATGGGTCTTAATTGTTGAGTGCTTTGAAATTTCGAATCAATGTGACTATCGATGAATCAATACTGATTGATATAGTAAAGTAAAAGAGTAGAATCAACAACTTCGGCCTTGACTTGGTGATATCGCTCCATAATAACAGGGTGAAGAATAACTATCTTTTACAAATACCACAGAATGAAATGTATTATACGACCATGGTTTCGATGCTGACGATGATGCGACGCATCGAAACCATGGTCGTATAATAAATTTAATTATGTGGTATTTGTAAAAGATAGTTTTTCTTCACCCTGTTATTATAAAAGAGTAGACTTTGGTGGGGTTTTCTCGCAGAAAAAGTGACGGGAATAGTATGGTATTGCCTATCCACACATTTGTACCTGAGTGGTAGGTACAATATATCATGTATTTGTGCCAGTGTGTTCAAGGAATGATTTAATGTGATTTTAAAAAAATTCAGATCAAATATTACAAACACTGAGTGCTTGTAAAATATTCTTATCTGTGCGACGGTTTTACATGTATTTACAATATTACTTTTGTTACAACTCGATTTTGCCCTGGGATAATTGGTACCTTTTTGGTACAGGACAGCCTCAGCTAATGAGTTACTATACGAACTATACGATAAGTCACATATTTTTCAGGGGACTAAGATTTTTTCTTGTTTTTCTGGCTGAGCTTAAAAGTTCGGATTCGGCTGAAAAAGTCTTGCTTTTTCTTCCGTTGCTCCTCGGATAGACATAAAAACCAGTACTGCCGATTCATACGCAGAGGTCAGGCAGTACTGTTTTGGTTTTATTTGCGCAAATTTTAGAAGCGGGAAATAACGTCTCGGCCAATCAGAATTAATCCGTATCTTTGTGAGTATATTAAAGTTGCTACTCCTTCGAAATCGATTCGATTTTATTTTTGCCGTTTCGTTTGGTGTTAATATGCCGAACGGCTCCGATGAGGAGCGCACTTACTCCACCGTTGCTCCTTCCGTATCTCCATTTTCACTTTGAGCCGCAGTTCGAGGGTTTGTGCAGCGCATCCACTTATTGAATGGACTCCGTTGAAGCGGCGCTTTTTCTTTGCTCCGCACGGAAAGGAGTTTATTCCTCATCACGTCAGGTTTCCCAAAAAGAGAGCGATCGTACATGACAGTAACTGAGACGTCCTCCTTGAATGTTTGACAGCGTTCTTTCTTCTTTTAAAGAGTTTTTCGTTATTTCGCAATTAAATTTATATCCAAATATGTACTCTGCCCCTCTCCATCATCGTGTACGATTTTATTCCTTAAAACTTGTATAATTAATGAAAAGTTTACAATGGTTTTGATATGGGTTATGCATGTGAATTAAATTAGTACGATGATTATTTCTTTGTACAGGTATAATAATACAGGACTTTATGTACAGGTATAATAACATATAATTAAGTTTAGTAATTATGGTTGCAACGATGAGCCGTAGAAACCTATACAATAATAACGGTAAAAAGATCTGGTATAAATTGTTCCTGGTATATAACGAATTTGATTTTAGACTTTAGATTCTTATTTTTGTCAATCAATGAGTCTAAATGAGTTATATAATATCTGTAACAGATTTAGAAGCCTCATTTCCCAAAGCAGTTTCTCTCATTATATTTATAATATCTAAGGCAAGATATTTAGGGTCATCTTGAAATTGACGAAAATTTTTAATAATACACAAGCTACATATTTGTAGTGGAAAATAATATTCCTCTTGTCCTCATCTTGTTTGTTTCGGTATTTATAATATAATTTTATTCGAATTTTAAGTTTCGAGTTATGCACCTTTCCGAAAACACTATCACACCTAATTTTGTGTATAGAGGGAGAGAGATGTTGGCAGAGACATGATCTCTTTCATCTCCCAATCTCACCGTTCAACTGCGAATGGGAGCAGATCCTGTGGAAGCGCATGTGTGGACTCACAATGGATGAGACGCGAATAGAATGAGAAAAAGAGAAAAACTGGGGCGTGATGTGGGTAAGTTCAAATAATGTTTTCGGAAGAAAAATTCCGCGGCTTTGAAAGTGCTCCGTATAATGGAGTAAAGCAACGTACGATCTTTCACTTTTAAAATAACGATTACGTCGAGGCTCCCGGATAGTCATGTGGACAGCGCGTTTGCCTTTGGTGAAAGCGGTCCCGGGTTCGATTCCCGTTGGGAGCCAATGCGCGAAATTACCTAAGCTGTCGAAGCACTTTTAACAATACTACTACGATTACGTTGAAACTTTTGCCGGTATTTCATTTTTTTTTAAATAGGGTTCACTTCATTATAGTCATTGTTACAGACATTTCAATTTTGAAGCATTTATTCTATCCAAAACCTCGAAAATATTTGCTCCAAAATTTTTTATACGTACGTTGTGCTAAGGATCTATTACATAAATCTGATAGTGACAATTGTTTAACGAGTTACTAAACGCTAGATATAATTATATTGTTGATCAAGGTTATAAAAGAACATATTTGCTCACGTTTTTCAATAATCGAAGGCTCTGTCAATTCTGCTGCAGAAGAAAGAAGAGCAAAAAGAGCTCTTACTTAAGAATCTTAAGATACCATGGGATTTATTCACACAATTTTATATCTTTCGTCGATATATATAATTCTTATATTAGTTTCTTTTCTTTCTTTACTATTTGGATGCTATTTTTTAACTTCAAATCGTCCTAAGTAGGCGAAGGTCCAAATCGATATTCCCGACTTCGTTGGATTGGCTCCCAAAAGTGAACCGGCAGCTCCCAACCACCTGGGGCGTATGAAAGAGATCTATTGAACTGGATGCATGCGCGCTAAAAATAGTTTCTCTACCTCCACTCGCTTCAAAAATAGAAACTAGTTTCGACTCCATAATAAAGCAAAGCTGATTTTCAAGAAAAGCATTTGCGATTCGCGTCACTATTCTGGAAAATTTCGGCGAAGATTCACAAAGAGTAATCAAGTTTAACACTTCGATCGGTATGGAGGCACTTTCCGTTAACAATGAAAAGGAAATGTGGACACAATGTCATGACAAAAAAGGGTACCCTGACATAGTTTATCTTCAGAACCTGCCTCGACGTTTTTGTTAAATAATAGATGGAAAATTGTTAGAAATAAAGTTTATACAAAGCAAATAAGAAAACAATAGCATTTTATAAACTCCGTTTTCTTATGAAGAGTTACTGTCATCGGATAAATAAATAAATAAAATAAATTAAAAAATATAAATAAATAAATATATATAGATCGGTTATTATTAAATGAAATTAGTGAATTCTCCCGTCGAAAATGATGGAGCTGATGAAATTAAACTTTTAAAAGAATGAACTATTATTATAGATTGCATCTCATTTTTCTAAATAAAAACTAAATATATTCCATCTCCAACTTTAAACATATATTATGATAGAAACTGATGCTAGAATTATAAGCGGAATGCCTAGAAAATAACTTCATAAAATCCAAAACAATTTAACTACTTAATGCAAAACATGAGAATTACCTGAACTCATTCCACAGAAACTTCTTTGTACAAACCTTTGAATATTAATTTCTCTTACTCTCCGACGACATGGTAAGATATTATTTGTTTCTTTTATATTATAAAAATCCTATGTTTCTGAATTCTGAATGGGAATAAAAGAACTACTATTTTAGTCTGTCTCACCCAAGCTGGTAACATCATTTAGCACTATTTTTACGTACATTTTATGTGCTTTTTTCAGTAAACGAATCAAATATCAGTGCATTGACCTTTCATAGAGCTCAAAAACCAAACAGATTGACAGGAAACGTAGAAATTACTCGTTTTGAGTTTCGACAAGTAAAGTTTGTGAAAAACGAATTCTCAAAGGAAATCACTCCTATAAGCGCACCTTTGCATCGCGAGCACTTTATGAGAATCGGTTCAATGTTAAAGTACTATAGCTTTAGGAAAGTTTTTCGGAAAACGTTTTTCGGACGATTTTTCCCCGAATCGCCCGGAATGGAATTTTTTGTTTCTTTAATTTTTATTCTAACATACGTTCATCGCAGCGAAAAAATACGGACTTCGCAAAAAATTTGGTTCACCTTAATGATGCATAGAATCTATAGGAAGTTTAACTTTGAAGGAAAACTACCAAGGTTCAATGCACTTGAAAGATAAAGTTAGGAGCTTAAGAATGAGTTAAGCCTTCTGCTGAGTCAAATATCAAAGGAACTGAAGAAAGATCCGCCATTAGGCCTTACCATTACAGACATTCACTCCTCAGCTGTTTTCGAGTGTCCGTCTTGTTGATATCACCCAAGAGGTAAACTGCAACGTTTTTATCACTGAATTTCTGATTTCCCAAATTGTTGTAATAACATATGATTTATGATAGGATTAATCGTTTTCTGTAATTTATGACGTTGATAACGAGTCGGCGATGAGCTAAATATAAATGCAATTGAAATACCGCATCGGTTTATTAGCAGAGTAAAGCAATTTTAACCAAATCTTTTTAACCAAGTGGCAACATTAAAACAAACCAACTCAGAGCTACGGATAGCTTTGTAATTTTTAGCCGAAGAAGATAAAGCCACCTTCTTCAGAATGCTCCAAAATCTTGGGTATAGCATTTGTGTTAATATGATGAGAGTTTTTTTTTAAAATAGCCTGAAGGATTTTCGTAATTTATAAAAGACGAGTATCCTTCGCTTAGCTATATCGATAATTATTTTATTTTGTCATTATAATGGCTGTGCCATATCTGGCTTGTTTGTATACTTACGAATGATAAAGCTGTTCGTGCTCGAAAAAACGGAGACAGCAAACAGATCGACCAACAAAAGCGTGAGAAATGCGCTAATTCTATGCTCTGTGGATGCCAAGGGTATCTGCCACGCTCACCTCACACCCTCAACGTGAGCTAAAGAAACAAAGTAATTTCCTTCGCTGCGAGTCTCTTCGTCCATCTTTTCCTTCGAAGAAACGTTCCTATGAAAATGGAAGTGGTTGTTTCGCTCTCTTGTTTCACATTTATAAAATGAGAATTCACTCGATGTTCGATCCTAAACCAGGTTATATTTTCAATGACAAGTTCGGGTCGGAAGGTCGATCAATAGAATGTTGGGAATTTCTGGATGAACGAATTCTCGAAGTTATGTGTTTTTATCAACGGAAGAATACAATCGACTATGAGAATTCCCGTTTCCGTCCTTCTGTATAATTGTAGATTGAAGTAATTTAGAACGGGGAAGATTTAAGGGAAAAAATTCTACCAATTTATGATTTATACGATGCATCCGAATTAAAAAAAATAGTAGTTGAATATCCTAAAGGAAAGAATGTATTGTCCTTCACTAATCTTCTTAAACAAAAAGATTCCTTTAAGCATTTTCGGTGATGAGCAATTTTTCTATGAAATAATTGAATCTTTATCCGCGAGAGACTAAATTTTGAACGCATATAATTGTATAACTAAATATAACGCTCTCTAAATAAAATTTAACCTTAATTTTTCATTGAAAAGATAATCCCCGTGTTGATCAGGTAGATGTTTGTAAATAAATCTCTGAAAGAACAATTGCAAGTTTTAAATAACAGATTGCAAGTTAATTTCATTTACTTAATTATCAATACATTTTGCAAACATTTCCCAGAGCCTTAACAAGAAATCTACGGTTAGATTAAATTGGTCAGACAGTCAATGTCCAGCAACATTCAATAATGATCAGCATATGAGTTGGGAAATTTTGGAGAAGCAAAAAACCTATCTTTCTAACAGAAAATACGCATGAGGCTGCTTTTCAAAGGCTCCATTCTCCAATTCTAATCACGGCCAAAACCCAATTTTTCTCATCTTTCAAAAGCCGGCGGTCACATAAATGAATCCGGATCGGGAAATATCCCCAACGGTTCCGCATCCAATTATTTTCCTTGGGTCACTGGGATCCAGGCGTTTACGCATTCCGACCCTTCCTTTTCGCCTGTTTTTCATCTCTGCCTCTGTTTTCCTCTTTAATTTGCTCTTTTCGGGCCAATGTTTTCCTCTGCCTCTCACCCACACGCAAAATTCAAGCCAAAGTCTGAAAAAAAGCGTTTCTGGAAAACCTCAGTTAATTCAAAATGCACTACCATAAGTCGCACCAATCGAAGACAAACGCCTACACACGTCGTTTACTGAGTGAAGCGTTTTCTGCACCTCGGGAAATGCTCCTAATGTGCACAACTAGGTCGATCTATTTTTCTTTCGGAATCCACGACTTTAGAAAAATTGAGAGGCAATGTTTGAGAGCAAAATTCAAGCCCATTCCTCAGAGACAAACTCCGCATATTTGGAATCGACGGAAATAACAAAGTTTCTTGTATAAGTCACATTATTTTCAATGGAATTTGTTGATTATTTAAATCAAGGCTGGCTCCAAGCGATGAATAGAAAAATCAAATGGTGTTGTAATTACGCTTTGTTTATTGAGGAGACAAAGGCGCCTCCGATTTTGATTCCGTGCGTCTCTCGTCCTCTTCAATGCCATCTTAGCCATCTCTAGTTCCATCGTGCTTTTACTAATCCATACTGAATTAAGTTCATACAGAAAATATTTTAGGTAATTTAAAAAAAGAGCACATAGAACTGCAACTAAAATTACCAACAAACGATGAACTACTTCAAGATTCTATTCACATTTCCATTATTTTTTAGCAAATGAAACACAATAAACATATCATGAACAAATTCGCCGCATTGCGATTGAGAAATTTCAGATTCACCGCCTTAAAATTTTAGGGTGCAATATAATCCACTATAGAAAATGGAAAATCTATTTTCACAGTCATCAAGATAAATATTTTTAATTACTCCATTTATTTATTTTCCAACCAAGAGCTCACGGTTGTCTTCGCAAAACCCATATACAGCTGAAATCTAAGGTATGAGCCAGCATGTGACCGGAGGAAGAGTCCATCAACCTTAATTATCTCGCGTGACCCAAGGGGTTGAGGCAGAGTAGAAATTTTCTCGCGATGCCCTCAACTTCTGCTGAAGTAATTCTCGCTGCAGCTTCTTACAGAAATGAAACATCTGCTAATCCCAAATTCTGCCCCACCTCCAGCATCCGACGCTCCCTGAACTTACAAGTCTCGGCTGGAAAAAGGGGAGAAATCTCTCTCCAAATTTGTTAACGCTGCATCTTCCTCCGAGAGTTCTCCTTTCTTTAGGCACGTTGTCTTCTTGGCATATTTTATCCTTCCCACACACTCTCGATGCCTCTCTTCCGGTACTCTTTTTCACCTGCTAACACACCCTCCATTCCCGCATCGATCGAGAGTGCATGTATGGCTTCCACCGTCTTCAACCACTACATGGAATCTGCCCCCCCATAAAACCAAATGCCACTTCCACGGACATACCTCGACGGTATTTCCTTTTCTTAGATTTTCCTTTGCTCGTTTGCTGCTGTACTTGTACGCAACAGTCTCTCTCTGTGTACGCTGAGCGAGTGTGCTTTTCCCTACACCGTGTTAAAACAATGCGGAGAGAATAAAAAGTGTGTCCATCTGGCGTAAAAAATAATCCAAGTTATAAGCATCGTAAAAAATTCGTCAGACCTTAGTAATGTTCTGTAAGCCTGAAAAACCGTGAGTAATTCAGTAATAATATGTAAAAGACCACTTTAGAATTAGATATATATTTGACTGCAGTAATTTTTGTAGCCGATGAACTGCGCCATAAAAATATAAGACTTTTTCTATTGCTTTTGAATTCAAAAGCAAAATGCAGCTTTGGGAAATATTATAATTTGTCAAAAAATTTAAAAGAGAATAATTGGCCCATGAAGTGTACTTTGATTTCACGAATTACTGTTTTTCGTAAAATATCAA
The DNA here is from genome assembly GCA_947579665.1 of Sympetrum striolatum. Classification (NCBI taxonomy): domain Eukaryota; kingdom Metazoa; phylum Arthropoda; class Insecta; order Odonata; family Libellulidae; genus Sympetrum; species Sympetrum striolatum. The sequence continues at coordinate 12,694,770 of OX388342.1, forward strand.
TATGCGAAATCATAAGGAAAATCTTTATTTACATGAATTAACAACTAAAAGTAGGAACATATGACTGAAATATTCTAAAAAATGAAAAAATATTGTCTTTATTTTACAATGATGAAAAAACGACTCTACTCCTTTGGTTTAAAATCTTAGAAATTCCGGAAGTTTATACGAATCGCAGGAGGGGAAATGCATTCGAAGTACCTTTAGTTTAATTTTCTCTTCCATCTTCAATCGGAATTTGGAGGGTGTGGAAATGGAAGAAGGAATGCCGTAGAAGCATACTGAACAGTCCCAATGACACGACCTCACGTGTGTAGGGGCAATCAGGGTGCGCTCCATTGAAAACACACTCCCTTCCATTCTCCGTAATTATTTTCGAGGGAACTTCTCAGGTGTATCATTCGGCAGATTGTGTAGTTATGACGACGTACTGCAATGATTCACAGAGATTCGCTGGTTGCTACTGGTGAAAATTAAATTTCATATGAACAATAATTTAAGTATACATCCATGCTCATTCTAACGTAATGTTTCCGTACATATCACATTAAACCATATTCTGCCTAAATGTTTAATCGGATCCTTTTGAAATTTCGATTGTAATAAAATGTGCAAATTTGAATCTTTTAGAATTTTTATAACCCATCGACGTGTATCTCAGTTTCAAAGAATTTGGACGAGGGATAAATAAATACATCTTAAATATGAATTTACCTTATAAAATTGGGAAAAAATTATGATGATTGTTATTCAGTTAGCCATATTAAATTTCTTAATAATTACTTTGTTCCTTGAATGAAGATACCGGTAAAAATTGCATGTAAATTCTATTAGGCCGGACTCTCTGTAAATACATTCCAAATTACCAATTTTCTCTATTCCTTCTGCATGGAAATTGGTTAGAAACGTACAAACACTTAAGAAAGGAAAAAACTATTAAAGAGGGCGACACACGCAGTTGAGGGTAAATGGTCTCCCTCAAGCCCTTCTCTCGGTTGCGCTCATTAAAAATATCCCCAATGCGCTGAAATCCTCTGTTAGAAGCCTTTTAGTGGATGAAATCTATTAAGGGAAAGAACCAGCGTACTGGAAAGTTTTTCCCCGAAGCATTTTAAGATGAAGGAATTCCGTAAACTGCATTCTTAGGCTGTCACGTGATTCTAATTCTGTTAGGCTGTGTTAGAGTAGAGCCCGAACTAAAAGTTTTGTCTGAGCTTAAATTACGCTGCTAATAATGTCTGTAATTCATTAAATTACTGGAAATATTAATTTTAGCTGCAATAAAATTTTAGTCTTTAGATTAGCTTTTCCTTTTATTCCGGTCTCTACCGACGAATTATAACCGCTGTGAGGAAAATTAATAATCTGTATATTTTTCATAAGATAAAAATTAAAGTCTTCGACTATTTAGATAATAAAAAACAAGATGTTGGTAAAAATATTATTCCTCGGCGGAAGTTTTCTTTGGTCATTTTATAACATTAGATTCTTTTTGCCAATAGTTCGATGGGAGGGACGAAGGAGCATATTTCTTCCACAATCGTCGGTTTACATGGGAATGTTGAGCTATTTCATTTAAGATATAGATGCATCATTACACAGAGAATCATGCAATATTCAAATAAACGTTAGCAAGTATCTATATTTGATTATTTTTCGATAATCATATCTCGTAGTTGGATAATTGATTATTATAATATAAATATAGTTAATAATGTGATAAAATGATATGATCGTGATAAAATTTGTCCTTAGGATAACGTCGAATTTAATAATGATGTTGGGAAAGAGATCCGAATACTTTAATTTTACATTTGTTGATTTTGCGGATGAAAATGATCGTGTCAAATTATACTCACCACCTGTTAACGAGGCGAGTACGTGGGGAAGCGAATCTCACAAATAGCTTCGCACAAGTGATTTAATAAGCGGTGGAATAGATAAAGGCATTGAAGTATACCAAGGAATCCGGTAGTTGCGCGATGAAGCTTGTCTTTCGCATTTTGGAGAAATGACGTCCAACAAAAAACTCCGGAGAAATTTCCACGACGACTTTAGATCAAAAAATAGACAATCGCGTGCCAATGGAAGCGTTCGGCTCACGCGAGCGCGTCTAAGCGAATGGGATTCACTCTCGACAGGAAGAAGGGGAAACATTGAGGAATCAATCGTAGATGTCGGACTTTAGAGGTATAATTTGGAGGGAGGAAGCATCTTTGGGGAAGAAAGGGAAGATGCGCAATTGATCTAGGAACGCGATGACCCGGTCAGGAGTCACACATTTCAATTACTTCAGAGGTCAGCTACCTTTGACCCGTCACAAGTTATCCTTCGGTTTGCAAAGCCTTAATTACAGCAAACTCTGAATAACTATTTCGTATGCGAATTTTGCTCAAACTGCTCTGTTTGTGTTCCGTTCATTATTACTCAATGTAGGTTCTTTAAAAGGTTGAGAATATATGAGACACATTTAGCTGATACTATATTTCCAAATATCTTTTATTCAACTTTTTACTCATTATAATGCATTTGCGACTAATTTCTTACATTCCTTTCTCTTTTCAAAGATATTTTAACACTTAAAATGGCCAGGAGGTACTGTATGAGGGATACAAAGTGGTTCTTAAAAGAACGCAGTAGAAAGTTTTTAAATTAAAATTTCCGGAATTAAATTGTGTCCCAAAAAGTAGTGATAATCATAAGAAGGGGTAGAGTTAAGTCCTTGTCAACCCGAATCACTTTGCGTGTCCGCTTTTTATTCGTTCACGAGTTACGATTTTTTTTCCTATTTTAAAAAAAACGTGACATTCAAGACATTTTTCGCCAAGGCAACGTAAATAATTATGATGCAGAGTTGATTTGTTTCCTTTAGAATAACTATATAGTTGCCACAGCTGATGCAAAAATATATTTTGTCAAAGATGCTTCCATTGAGTCAGAATAAAACTTCAAATTTCAAAAACTGTGACGTCATGAATTTGATTAAAATCTTCGAGGCTAACTTAAATAGGCCAATTCACATAAAAATAATTTAATGACTACTACAAAACCTTGTCATTAGCTGTTTATCACGAAAATTTCATTGAGCTATTTTTACGGCAACATACTTAAAATTAAATTTAAAACAGTAAGTCGAAGATTCTCAGTTTTAACGGACGAGTCAACACCTCATTGTAACTCAAATTGGAGATACTGATGTGTTCGATTATCCAAACTACAAAACGTTTTTCTAATTGGCATCGCTTTGGCACTCTCCGGTGGTAAGGAAAAATACCGCTTACCCCCGTTAGTCAACAACAGTGTCCCTCGAGAATATTACAAAGTATGAGCCATTGTTTGGGGCAGCGGCGTAACTACGCTTTCTTAACGATGCATCCCGCGAACGTTTCGATGCGATGGAAATACGAAAATAATTCGTAACTCGAGAACGAATTAAAAGCGGACACCCAAAGTGGGGTGATTCCCAAGAGGAGATCTACCCGTTCTTATGATTATCACTACTTTTTGGGACACCCTGTGTATTCTTTCCTTTCATGGAGAAACGCTAACAGGTTTCAACGATCGCCGTTGCTGGGATTGTGAAATTAACACTCAAATAGTTTAGAGAATTGCAAATAAAGAATGAAACCAGATTTTGATAGATTTTTTAATGACATAAAATATCAAAGTCTTAAAAGTAGAAATGAGATGAGCAAACTCGATAGGACGGATAGCGATTCGTTCGTTGAAGTCTCCACATTGTATGGGTGAGCATTGGACTGATAGCCACCGCTATAAACAACTGCTCATTAGTCAATATAGATTGCGATATATTTGTCCGAGAAACCACTCCTAAAAGTATGTATAACTTTATGTGGCAGTATTATGTTCCCCCTCATTTCGAGCCCAACCTCCTGCTCAGTTTCTCTCCTTATTACTTACTATGCGGGAATATTAAAACAACCAATATCAATACAATCAACTATCTCCTTTACTATGATATTATCATAAATAGTATACATTTCTTAAGGTATCTTGATTCGATCGAATGATTGAAAAGATTTATTTCTCCAGCACCCATTAAGGGTACTGCAATGTTTCCAAAAGGGAAAATCTAGTAGAGCATGATTATTTTAGTTAATCTAAGTATGAATGATTGTCCTTTAAATCTCACTTTGAGAGTAAATTGCTACGCCTTACGATGATACATCATCTTCTTTGGTGGATAATGGAGTGACTTCCTCCAGTCATCAATGAATCTGAGGCACGCCTTCAAGGACACATAACTGCGCTTGTGCATCTGCGTGGAATCCAGCGAAAAAGTCGATGGTAAGAATCGCAGACGGAAGCGAGAATGGTTCCGGTCAGTGGGATCTCATTTGGCTGACCATGGACACACAATCAAACGACATTTTAATTTTAGTCCGCTATCTCAGGTCAAAGAATATAAGCTGAAGTAAATTAAGTGGTATAAATCGCTAGTGCTTTATAGTTTAAATCAATATCGATGCATTGACTTCATTGTAATAGATATTAACATGCATACAATATGAAAATATATATAGTAATATGTATATGTATAAGTAATGTTTGTTGAATTTAAAGAAGCAAGACGGAAGTTTCCCTAAGTGCTGAATTAGCTATTTATACACAAGAACGGATATTTAGCCACATTGGTACACAAGGATTCAATTTGTCCTTTTTTAAGAGACTATGCTGCCGTACGAGATAACGCTTCAACAATCAATCATTCTCATCTTAAACATAGATTGGCTTCCAAATCCCTTATTCGATATCACTTTTATTCGCTCAAAGTGCAACGAATCAAGTTCTATAGCGACGTCTTTATCTCTTTTGTGAAAATTAAAACCTTTAATTAAGACGTAACTGGATTTACTAGCTACGGAATGGCCACGCATGAATCTAAGATGAAGTCTAAGAATCGTTGGAGGCCCGGAGGCAGGGGTTGGTGGCCTCGCACAAGAAAACGGCGGCAAAGTCATTTACGTAAATAGCAGATGGGCAACCGACGAACAACTCTCCGCAATCGTGTTTGTAATGAGAGCACCAATCGCCATTCCTCTTAACAGACTCATCACTCTGTTATCACCGTAAATAGGATGAGTATGGAATATTCTGTTTTGAATTTTTGACGTATTCACCTTTTAAACATAAGGATTTTTTTCCTCTGGAAAAAATCAAGATTAGCGCAGAAGTAATTTACTGTTGAAACTTTCATGAATGATGCGATTACACATAATGATATATCTAATACAAATAGAAGCACAAATTAGGTCAATTTCACATCGTTACACATACCGCAATCAAGTTCGCATCATTTCATAAATGGTATCAGAGAAGTAACACAATTTTTGACTTCTATAGCAACACAGCATCAGAAGAGACAAAAAATAGCAAAGAGCAACTCACTTTTAATACGTGTAACTTTGCCTCTTTAAGTGTTTTCTAGTTGTCAAAAAAACGTGGATGTAAAAGAAGTGGCGCTCGCAGTTAAGACTCTGGTTATTTCTTCACTGAGAAGAAGGGAGTCATCCAATTCGGTAGCAACGATCTCTTATTCCTTGAGCATATATATGTATTGATTCAGTCGTCATCGCTCCTTGTTGGATACATTCCATGGAAAAGAGTGAAATGGCCACTTAATTACCATTTTCGGTGTATTTAATGCTTTATTTTCAACTGTACTTGAAGTGAAAATCTCTTCTTTTTTAAGGGATTAACTCGATTGTCACCATTCCTCAGAAGATGTTATTCATTAACCTGCCGTCGCCAAACAGTGGAAATTGGTCGTGGCGTTTAAAAAACTTCCTCGCGTCTCTCGAAACATTTTCCATATATTTACATTACTTTGCATATTTGAAACCTCTTCGCTCCGGAATAATATATGCGCGATTATTTTTCACGGGGAAAGATTGATCACCTGGCGCTTCGGACGAATTGAGATGCGTCTTCGGAGGAACTTCTCTTTTGCGGTGTTTGCATCCACTCTTCCATTTTCCGCATCCTCGAGTTCCTTCCCTCGTAAGGGACGATTCCGCCAAACCTTGAAACTTTCGGCCAACGAGGACAAAAAATAGGTTCTCCGCAAAATTGAATCCGATTTGTGCAGATGGAAAAAAGCGACCGATCCGGGCCACCTTGGATTCTGTGGAGCGAACATCTGACGAGAGGCGGAAGCCGTTTCGAACACAAGGAGAGATGAATAATAGACAAAAAGCGTGCCACCGAGTCCTCTCTTCGACGACATGCAAATTCGGCAATAAATTGAGTTCGAAGGAGTCCTCGTGCTGTCTGAGTACAGTTCGCTGCGCAATTTGTTTCCACGCGCATCGAATGAGATTCTACAAACAAATTAGGTTGCTAATCTCCCGGGAATCGAGGAAAATTAAACAGTTTTTAATGAAGTTCTTCGTCGGCGAAATTATCGGGATCCGACTCGTGTCTCTTTTGAAGTATAATAACGATACTGCTCGCGATGATTTCAATTTCGCTTCCTTGATGGCTAAAAGATGGATGTTCACCGATGTAAAAACATGCAAAACAGACCAGGAAGTAATGGCGTCGAATTTTCGGAAAAAAAGGGTAATTTTGGAATTCCATCGCGTGTAATGTAGCAGAGAAAATGTCTACTCTCAAATGAATTTCAAGAACAAAACCAGTCAATTCCATGAACTGGATGTATACAATGCATTTAATCCTACTTATATTATGGAAAATGGTGTATTAATTGTCTGTATCATAAGTGATGACTCGTAAATGAAATTGGAATTGTATCATCGCAGGTTTTCATCTTTAGGCTCCAATTCCAAAATTTGCGTAGTTTTCGTCCACAATTTATCTATTGAATTGCTTGAGAAACCTCAAGGAGCATAATGCATCGTAGAAGAAACGTTATGGCTTCAAGATAACACCGTCTCATTAATATCAATGCAGAGATCGTGCCGGAAACATACGAAACTACAATTTATCTAAAATTCCGGTTTATAGCTCAGAATTTTATTTAAAATATTTTATTATGTCCAACCCATTTACTTTTCACATTTAATTGAAAATTTTATGGAAAATTTTGTCATTGATCACTTTCCATGGTAGCTGCTCTATGGGCCTACGATAAGAAACGATTTTTGTTGCAACTCAGCAATCCTAACTTATTCATCTATGAATTCTCCTTTTTCTTGAGGACCCAGATGAGCTAACTATAGAACTCGAGTTTGGAATAACGTGTTCTCCGTTTCTATGTTTACGCGAGCATCTAAGATTCTAAGATCTCGAATGTGATCTCTAAGGTCTAATAGATAATGAAAAAACGAACCAATTATAATGGCTTCCATGACAAGTTAAATACATGTCAATAGCCAGAATCAGCCTGATGAATCAGAGAATTTTGATCAAGAATTCGGTTTATTTTCTGTTTTTAATTAGCTCTACCCTTACACAGAGAGAAGGGATGTGCTGACGGATGGATTGAGGATACTTGTAGTCCGCCAAAACTTGGGGTTCGGAAATAACATTTTTCCAGTTGATATGCATGATATCGTTTTCATTCTGCACCTGATACTTAAAAATGAATAGCTTTATATAAATTAAAATATTTATGACATAACTGCTTACATTAATTTATGTCAATTTAGGAACTGCTTAAATTGCGTACTTTTGATCATCAGAAATGAACGATCAGATTATCATTATGGAAGAAAAAATTTTACAAAATTAAAAAAGTGGCTGAAATATCTTTAATATATTTTGTTTTATCGAAGAAATTACACCACCTGGAGGCGTATTGACCTCACGCGACTAATCAAGAGTTTCGCGGTTAGGTGCGTCGCGAAGGCCAACACTAGCGCTCCTCTGAAGAAGGAAGTCTTTTCAAAGGAGAAATTTTCTGAGTTGACTCTCATAAAGGATTACTCCATTCCTTGCTGCAGCAGTGGTTTCTCATTTTCATCACAAGATAGCGAAATATATGAGTGTGGTCACCCTTAAAGAGACTGTTCTTTAGTCTTGATGCATTTCTTGGTCGTCAAATTCAGCTTCAGTTAGGAATATATTTTTTATTTTAATTTACGACGCAAAAAAAGACAGTATTTAATTTAATATTTTTCTATGAAAGGAGAATTCTTGAGAAGAGGAATGCAACGCCATCGCCTCTGACTCTCTCGAGGTTGATTCGCAAATAGAATTGGAATTTCCGTTGTTATTCTTGCATTATAATAATTTGGGAGATGCATGAAAATGAAGAGTTTAGAATTTCAACCCCCTCAATACCCACTATGTTTTAATCGAGAATAGTGAACATGGCTGTCTGAAATGCTGTAACGCAGCAACGAGTAATTTCTCTTTAACTGACAAATTTTATATCAAAACTATAAATATCGGGGATTTAACATATTATTTAAATTATTTCTCGTTTCGATCACTGAAACTGCACGACTGGCTAATCAGGATATCCAAAATAATAAATTACAGCCGAACATCTTAATTACTATTTGCCATTTTTTTCTGTATCTAATCTCATGAATCAGAATTTATTGTATTGAAATAATTGTGGTATTTTGTACATTTTTCTGAGACATGACTAGGCAAAAGGTAGAAATATCTTTTGGATTGTATTTTGGAATGGCCCCTGCTGCCATATTTATCCAATGTTTTTGTTATTCATTTGTCTTTTGCTATAGAAAAAATAGAATAACATTTCCTCCATCTCAAGTTTTTTTAACGGCTGCGGTTAAGTTAGTCAGGTTTGAAGATGCTTAATTATGGAGTTGATTTAGATCGATGATTATTGAATTCTATGAAAAGTGGTGTTCTTTTGGTCTCTGAAATCGGAGGCTTTCTACTCGTATTATTCTATCTAAGAGAGAGCCTCGTTATCTCCAGGGCTTTTGTAAGCCAAAGGGGTTGCGGTTCAATTACCCGTTGACCGCACTACGGGCAGAATTTGGTAAGGGGCTGAGATGGAAAGCACCCGTTTATTTTCGGAAATGGTCGTACAATCTATGAACGTAAGCTCTTCATTAAGCACTCTATCTTCATAGCGAAATTCGATCCTTCGAAAATAGCAAATTTCAGTCATTCACATTCCGTTATGTTTTTTCATTTTGTCGATTTTTTACTTCTTTCTTTTATGTTTTGCCTCAATGGTTTTTTTCTTTGTCAACCTTCTTTAATAACCTGTTTTCTATTCTCCTGCATACCACACGGATGTGCGAGAAGATAGATCCATACGAGCCTAATTCCACCAAAATTGATGAAATTTAAATGTAAATGCATCTTTTGCATCCCAAATATCCTACATGAATAATGAATTATATTAAGCAAAAGTATATCAATTGTCAGCTCAAATTAGCTTCTCATAAGAAAGAGCAATAACATCAATACTCCACGAGAATCAATTATTGATTTGCTTACTATGCGATCTATAAATTATCCCTATAGTACGGCCATGGTTCTAATTAGCTATTATTGTTCCACTGATTAACATTTATAATAAAAATTCTGAGGTTAGCTAAATTCTTGAGCTCATGGCATTATTATATAGAAATAAGCATCACGATGATTACCAATTTTTAATATGAATTTGCTGTCGTAGACTGAATAGTAATCATTTTATATTATCGTGTTAGAACAATTAATTATAAAGTAAGAGCAACTTTAGCATCCGAGAAGATCTCTTTCCTTCTGAGCGATGACGCATTTTCGTCTCTTCTTTAAAGTTCGAAATGGTTTTCCTCTTCGGCAGTCATTTCTTCTCACGCGGCCTCGACGTCTCGCATCGAGTTTCGCGGTTTCCACGACTGTTCTGCAACCGACTGTTCTGCAACCGACTGCTCTGCAACCGAGTGTTCTGCATGCAACCGACGGTCCAAAAGGCGGATCGATGCCCTTCGTTTCAGACAACCGCAATCTGCGATCTAGCCTACTTGCGGGGGTGGTGCGCACATCCCCTCAAAAGCGTAAAAGATGGATTAAAATGGAACGAGGATTTTTCCTTTTGACGTTGTGCTTCTGTTCTCTCCGTCGCAAATTGCCCTGCAAATGTCGCCCAGAGACCTCTGTTGCGGATCACAATGGGGAGAATATCTCTCTAACTCGCTTCTCTTTTATAACTTTTCGTATCTTTCAGTAGGATAGTTAGGGGAAGAAATGGATGCAAAGATTTTGAATATTTTTCATTGACCAAGAAATGAGTATGAGCCATGAGACAATACTGTCGAGTGTGGCTGAATCAGGATTTTAGAAGGAATAAAGTAAAGGGATGAGGAATTGTAGGGCTGCAGCAGATTAATCTTTCATAGAAAAGGTTCATTCATTTATAGAAATAACAGTAAACTCAAAGTTACCTCTTCCGCAAGATATAGTTTAAAGAAAAGTTAACCTCAAAGGGCGAGTTTACCTTTGTATTTCTTTAAAGTAGTTTATTCGTTGCCATAAAAACGATTTTGGGTACACTATTATGAGTAAAATATTGAAAAATTAAGACCACACCACGTTGGAGAAAGGTACGCCTTTTAATTTCAGGGCAAAGCTGTTCACTATCGTTTACGCTTGATTTTTACTATGCAACGAAAGGAAACTAGATAAAATGTTATTTTTGAACTTAAACAAATTTGAATTGGAGTAGCTCATGAAAGAATAACTTTTGTTTAAATAATTAGAACAATTTTAAAAATGCCATAATGTTCTCGGAGCTGGTCCTGACCCTGTGTGAGAATTTGAATCAGTGGCGTAGATGAAAAAAATTCAAAATAAATTTTAGTAACTTTCCTCTAAATCAGAAATATTTCGTTAATAAATTTTTTCCCCATATTTTCAGTCACGATTCTTCCCATGGAGTTCTTTGTTTGCATTAGTTTCTTTCTTTTAGTAATATAATAAAGGGACATTATTTATTACATTTCAGATTACTTATGCACAAAATTTAGCGGCATAAAACTCCTAATATTTCTTTTTAGTTCACACAAATGTAAAACACTAATTTTATCCTCGAAATAATGAAATCTTTAAGGTATTATTCGAATAAAATAGATCAACCTGAAATGTATTCCGTCAAAAGAACTCCACTTGAATAAACAGTAGTTAATATTTAGATATTTTTCTCTGAAGGTCTGCCGCATGCGAATTCGTTAGACCGCTTGAAAAGTATTTGTTTCAGCAAGTTGATCATCGTAAAACGTCGAAAGGCACCATGTTAATTAGATAAAAAAAAATTCAAATTTATTTTCACTTGACGTAATAAACCTCACGGCGAGAAAATTAGTAAATTAGTCACAGAAACCCGAGAGTAGATGGTATGAAACGCCCGACAAAGTCGAAAGTTCCTCATCTCTGAATTTAAAATAATGTAAGCCTAAATAAGTGGCAGAACGGTTGACATACAATCCCTCAAAATTTCCGGGTTTGAGTCCCGTGAAACCGGATTTTTATTTATTACGACATATTTGATCGTGTTGGCCAGTTGTCGTCGCTTATGTTGTTACCCGATGTCGGCGAGGGCACCAAATACAAATATACATGTTTTGCGGAATGTTTTGGAAAGTCGAATAAGAAATGCTAACTTATAAAAATTCTATCAATTTATGCGTTAGATAGAGTAATTAGAAGCAAATATCCCTCCTCTCTCTGAAGCATGCTCGAAGAACTTGGATTTCATGAATGCATTAATATGAAGATACACATGTACTAGCACGAGAGAGCTCGAAATTCAAATTTAGCTCTTGAGCTATGCTTTCGCTCGCTCTTGCGGAAGCGTAAAACATTGAAAAGAGGGGAATTCCTCTCCTCCCACATAGAAACAAATAAAAACTGCGGAAAAAGCGGCCTTGGCATTCCTCGCTGTACTGCGGGACCCAGAAAAAAAACTTGCTCCCGTTTCCGTGCGAATTTCACTCGGAAAGATGAAAAGCATTTTGTGGTAAGAGTTGAGGAAGATGAGGATTAAAAGAACTGCATCGGGTGCTAGTGAAGACGGAATGAATTACGATTCGGAGTCCACTAGATAACTTTAACTAAGCAGGAAGTAACTTTCGGTAAAGCAACAAAAGTGTAAAACTATAGCTTCATCGAATCGAATGACTTATCCCGATGAGATAATGCCTTCTGTTAATAGAGAGGTCCCTCGTTGTATCATTTCCCTTCGCTCTTTCAAAAGATGTATTAAATAATTATTTGTAGATACATCGAACAGAATAGGATATTATTTCATGATTTTGCTTTAATTTCCTATTTAGTGTTGCGAGACATAGGTATAATGAATAAAATAAAACCAGCCAATTGAGTAATCAATAATCAATCACCATTTATTTATTATTTATAGTGATACTTAAGACAAATTTGTCAAACATTGTATAGTTTTCCTCTTTTTTAGTACTCCTCAAAAATAACAATCTCTGCAAATTGATTTCTCCTTTAGTTTTAATTCGATTTAGATGAAACAACAGAAGCGAGGGAATAATTTATTTATACATTAACACCGTAAATAAATCATTCCCTCGTCAGTTTGCTTCTGTTGTCATGGAATACCACCAAGTAAAGGCTCAGAAAGCCGATTTTATTTTTAAATATAATTACTTTAGAATATATATGTATATCCGGCTCAAAATGTTTTATGAACTATAAATATGTGCGCCAAATAGCTTCATTCTTAATAGACATATTGTATTGTAAAAATATATCTATTTAAAAATGTTAAATCAAGAATTATTTCTAAATCTGTAATTCTGATCGATGGCCCTTGGGGCTCTTTGGATGTCCACATAAAATGTGCGTATTTTGTATTACTTTCCCCTATTGACGAAACAGATAACTAGCACGTCTGCTCCTCATCGATGCCACTCCTATTTTCATCACGAGCATTCATTTTCGGTCCCAAGTTAACCTTTTCCCAGCGTCTCCTTATTTTCATAAGGACTCACGGATATTGGCTGATAACATATTGCGCCTCGTTCACTTTTCTAGAGATTGAGCTTCCCTTCTTTCAATTTCCTCCAATCATTTACTTTTCTCATTCATTTCCCCTTAATTTGGTCCCCTTTCAGCCAACCTTTTCCTTATATTTTCTTCAATATCCACATTTCAGCTACGTTGAGACAAACCTTATCTTGCCCTCTAAGAGCTCAGCTTTCGGATCATCATTTTACTCTTCACCAGCAGTTTTCGAAAGCTTAGCTGTCATTTATGTTCATTTAGTCCTTGCTTATGAGTTTTTTACGATGAAAAAGTACTGTTTATGTGACAAGTATTCTCATCGTCAACTTCACTGGATGTTGCGTTCTGTTGATATACTCCTATTTCCTAAAAAACGACAACTTTCAAGCTCAACAATTTCTGACACTAACACAAATGTTGTTTATTTCCTTTTTGCAAAATTTTCGCTTAGATTCGTCTTCACCATAAAATTCTATTGCTTGAGACTCGGGATGGGAGAGTAAATCTCCGCCAATGGTGACGCTCAAAATGCCCGACCTGGAATTCAGTCGCAAGACCCTCGTAAGGATTCTTTGCCACCGGAAAATAAGAGTGCTTGGTCGCATTCTTGGAGGCTGCATCGATTGCCTCGATGGAATCAATTTCCCCGTGGGAAAGCTTCCCGACATCCGGAAGGAAGGTCGGGGAGTCATTTCCATGGCGATCAGCGGACCACGACGGAGGGCGACGCAAGGGGTGGACGGAGGGCGACGCAAGGGGTGGATAAGGGGACAAATGGCTGCCCACGGAACTTGTTGCTACGTTCAGAGGAACGAGAAAATGAGCAAAAAAACGGTTTCGAAAAAAAAAGAATCTGCGGTTTGTAGAAAACCGTCTCGGAGGGAGGGCGACGGCGTGAAATGCCAATTCGACGTTTAAACAGACGGATGGCGCAGTTCAATAGAAATCTCCCGGTAAAATTGAAAATATGAAAGTTTGGAGATTTGGAAATTCATGATAACAGCAAAATATATGAAATTTTGTGGAGATCTTGTAAAATAATAACCGATAGAAGAATGTTTTAAGGATAAAACATATTGTAAAAACTTCCTGTGAAAATTAAATTCTATTCAATAACGAAATTGAAATATTTGGGGCAATATATTTTAAAGTTATTCAGTTTTGTAAACATAACATAAAGTTAATTTACTCTATGAAACCAATACTAATTTTCTGTAGAGATATTGTTGTAACAGAAAATAAATAATTGAAATAGTAAATGAGTAAATTGAATAAGCTATGAAGCGAATCAAGAATGAAATGAATTCCAAATACTTTTTAAAATACTCTATATGTATAGAAAAGTAATTAAATACTTAATTTGATAGTAAAAAATCAGTACGGTACAGTTATACATACCAAACAACCGCAAATTACTAAATTGGAAGATAAAGAGGATATTGAGAATAATGTGGTTTCGGAGGCAATAACAAGTAATACAAACACCTTAACGGATGCGATTAGTTTGGATATGAAAAGAAAAATAATGACTATTAGTGCGGTATAAGTGAAGGTGTCTGCATATCGTGGAAAATAGTAACAAATGTCATGAATGCTATCGCAGAATGTACGCTAATTGAAAATACAAAATTATTTAACAGGAAAGGCTAGTAAGTTTCAGATGAAATAATTTCACTACTCAAGGTTCAAATTTCATTAAAAAGTGAAAATATCGTCGCATTTTTATAAATTATGGAAATCTACGGGTCATAAGTCTAGTACCAAAGAAGTAACGAAAACAAAATGCTCATGTGAATGGAATGCAACACTAATTCATCCCAAATGTGAGATTAAAACTAATTTTAAGAGACGTAACTAGGAGTGACGAAATCAAACTGTTCTCTTCTGTACAATGCCAATACAATTCACGTTTACCAACGGTAATTCATCCACTCACACACTTTGGAAGTCACGATGGTGAAAAATATCTGGAAGGAAGCGTCTCGCGGTGTACGTCCTCGTTCATCAGGAATTCAACTTTTCTTTCTCAGTTATTCGTGCGGAGCAAAACGCAGCTGCAAAAGACGATTGCGACGACGAAAAGAGACGAAAAGGACCAACGGAAAAAAGAGCGAGAAAAAGCGACGAATCGAAGATGCGTAAGATAAATAATCGAGGCGAGCACTTCGTCATAAGATTGATCGCTCCGTGTTAAACTACTCAACATCGACGCAATAGCAATCGTTGAAAAGCGAAATCATTCTCACCTCTTCCTTCGATGTCTTTCCCTGTTGACCTCTTACGATTTCTACACGGGGACCGAACCCAGTCACGCGCAGTTGCCCTCCCACTCACCTCCGAAGGCCTTTTCCGCCCTCTTCCATTTTCAGCTTCGCTTCCGTCCATTTTCCCTTAGTCATCGGGATTGGGTTCCTGTTTGGACGTCTAATAATCTATTTTTCTATCGCAGAGTATCCGAGATGAATGTCGGCGGTCGAGACGAGTGAGTTATCATTGTTAAGGCGGCGGATAAACGCGCATCTCTTGACGTCTTCTTTTTCTTACGGTTGTAAAAAGTCTTGCTCTCTTACTCCTTCGCAGTCGTTTCATAGAAGATTAGGAGGGTCTGAGGGAGTCTGTGATGCTTACAAGGTATCAAGAATTGAGTTTATATGTATACATATATTATGAATACAAAATAATGGCAAAGTAGTTACTAGCAAGATTAAGTTCCCTAGCATTCTTTCTTTCGGTAAGGATATACACAAATAGAAGGATTGGTGTGATTATTTTTAATCAGATACACTTAAAAGCAATCAGTAGGGGCGTAGAATATTCATCTGGTTGAATTACTCTGATTGATTCATCACTTCGGTAAAACTTTAAAAAATGACGAGGAAGGGAGAAATTATCGCCAAAAATATTCCTTAACATACCCTCAGAAAGAATCATCGGAGCACTTCGCAAGTTTTGAAAATAGGTCTGCTGTAAACGCAGACACGCGATAACATCGGTAATTGTATTTATTATTCTATTGATTTTGTGCGGTTGAATTTTGAACGGCATAACATTCGAACACACAACAGCGCTTCTTCTATACAAAAAGCTTTGCTTTCTCTTCCAGAGATGATGTATACGATTTTCATCGCGATTTAAATTCCGTGTCTGAAAAACCTCATACATAATTGAGAGGAATTCATGCAATTTCTCGGTTACTCAAGAAATGAATGAAGAGGCATCCAAATGATTTCACATCTCCTCGCACGTACTCCTCTTCATCGCTCTTTCCTTTCTTAATGTTTCACTCTTTCTAACTGATTTTTTTCTTATTTCCATGAATATTTTATAGCAAAACTTTCATCGAACAGCCAAAATGAAATCATTACATTTATTTTAGTCAGGATTGTAGATGTGAAACTGATTTACCACCCTTAATAGCTCATCTCGATAAATGTCATATCTCTCATTTCTCTTGATACATGATGCAGTATCTCTCATGTACTCGACTCTTTCCCGAGTTATATCTCTAACCCGTCCATGGCTGTTATAATATTATAGATACTAACTATGAGCGACGATGATTATCGTTATCGTCGATTATTGTCTCATGATACATTCTCAACGACTAGGACCTCACTCCTCACCATGCGTCATTCCAATGCTTTTGGTGGTTGATGATGGTCGAGTTGTCAACCAGCCACTGCAAACTCAGCAGGATGTTGTGAGAGAGAATTCTATGGGAATGATAAGAAATTGTTCGTATCACTTTACTTAGTCGAAGCTCTTATCTAACTGTTCAGTAACAAAATGTATTTCAAATAATATACTACTATTTAAATTTAGAGAGCGATAAATATAAATATAAATTGTTTATCAAACTAATGTGTCACAGCCTTTTAGAGTGATACGATTGGCCTCATCTCAGATTTCGATTTATGGGTGGCATTTTAAAATTTCATGCGTGGTGTTAAAATGTCTTACTCGCAGTGATGAATTTCCCTATAGATTCTGGGAAAGAAATACAGTAATCCAATTCATTTAGCCATAAAAATACAAAAATAAATATTGCCTCTCGTAAATTAATAATTGCTCTGTAGTGATCAATGCATCGAGACTTTCAAGTCGTTCAGTTCAATTTCGTTCCAAAAGGAATCTCATCGTTAATCACACTCCTTTGATCGGATGAACAGAAATGTGTACGGATACCAAAATGCTTGCCTCGAGGCCGCGGCTGTTTAATTGAAACATAGCGATATGAGAGGAATAATTCCTTGCACTCGGCTGCAAAACAGAGGGGTATTTTATGCTTAGGACATGGAGATGTTCAAACCTCTCTCTCATGAATCACGCGTGTTGCAAGGGCATTGTCCTTTCAAAGCCATTTTCTGTGCAAATTGACACCTTTACCCTCTTACCATGAGATCTTTCAGGTGAAAGCGTCCAATTTCGTCTGGGATAATTTGACCGATTCGAACAAAGTGATAACGAAGATGAAATACTCCCGAATCATCTTCGTCATTTGGATTTTTCACGGGATTACGAATCGTAAAATACACAAAAAATCCCGAAATATTTCACACTCTTCTTTCATCAGTAAGCGGGAAAGATTGTTGGTTAGAAATAATTAAAATGAACACATAATCAATAAAAATTAAGCATTCAAGAAAACAACATTTAGTAAAAAATATATACCGTGCTACCACCGTCAGATAAGACGTACCACATATTTAAATATATTTGCATAAATCAAAAAATGAAATTAAATTTGTATTTCTACATGAAATTTTTACTATTTTCATCGAGTCCTGGAAGAGCTACAAGATTCCTTTTTTAATTATACATTTAAGTTTCTCAAGCTCGCTTTCGTTTGTACTAATTTCTTTCAGTAATATGTATTATAGCGGAATACCCGTTTGAGATCAATTCGTTTTGAGATATTTTCATTTTCGTAGCAAAAAAATCCGTATCTCTCGTTCTCAGCTAAAAATATTTATCGCCTCAGATTGATCGGAATAAACTTCGCTCAGTCGGTTTTTCAGAGCGGAAAATTACGGAATTAAACGTCGATTCAATCCGATCGTTATTTTTGCACTTTATATCGCGTAAGGTATTACAAATACTAAACCATCGTCAGCGTAATTACGTTCGCTTTGACTCGGCGATCATAATCTTCGCATAAATAGATTATCCTCGTTAGGGAGTCGAAAGGGGAAAAAGAAGCAAGCCTCTGTTATTGAAACATCCTCGCTGGCTACTTAATCACGCTTTTACATCGTGAAATCGCGCTGGGAAAAGCGATACAAATGGTAATGGCACCCGTTCCAACTCGAAGAGCCTCGAGAAAAAAGGTCGCTATAAGACGAGAGCGAAGGAATATTTTCGCCGGAGAAATATTCTCGGAAGATGAAGACGTTCTTCGGATTGAAGACGCTATCACGGCTGCACCCATAACCTTGTATGCATATGGACCTAATTTGGCACGGATGTTGCCCCTCACGAAAGCCTTTACATGACCTTCCGATTCATTCCCACGCACCTTCCATTCCTTACGAGTATTACCTTACTATGCATCCGAACCCACGCGTCAACGGCTCTTCGATCCCTCCTAGAGCCTTTCTTTTCCGAGGCCAACCGCACGGAGACCAGTTCATTGCACACTGTTCTAGATCACCAATGGATCCGAGACACGCTTGTCGTTCCATCGGATTTCCGTCCGCTGTCGGTGATAAAGAAGATTTTCCTTTTTTAGTTTGAGGGCTCGGTTTATCGAGAGGGTTTTCCGAGATGTTTTCTATGTATTTTCTTCCGAAGGAATGGTAAATGATGGGGATGCTGTGAATGGAAGTAAAATAAAAAAGGGACGCTTTCCGCGGAATAGGATCTCAGCAACAGCAAAGTTTAAGCAGTGCGCAATACTTATTATTTATGTTACAACTCCCGACACTTTGGTAAGCCTCTGTATTCGATAACGTATACACGCGATGTATAAAAGATATATTTTCAGTATCTTTATTTTCTTCGATAAATATCTGTTTTCATAATTGACGAGGGATTGATTTATAAGTAAAAACAATGTTAAAAAGGAGCCCATTATGGTGTAAGTAGCGCCTTAATGAAAAATTCTCATTTAATGATTGAGTAACACATTTTGATAAATGATCTCAATAATTTTAAATCCAGGAATCATGCAATCCCAATTTTTAAAAATTTGTTTATTTTTTCAATTGAAACTAATTTATCCAACATAGTCCGCAAAAAAAATAAAGATATACGCCTACTAACCGAAATAAATGCCCGGTAAAGCAATCTCACTACAATAATCTATTGGAATGAGCTCTAATGAGTGGAAGAGGACATTATCAAATATCTATTATCGAGGACTCCAAGGAGCTGTTGGGCTTCGGTACATTCTAGAAAGGAAGAAAACGGCAAATTACGCGCGACATTTTTCGATCTTGCTCATATGGATGATATCAGATTCTTATAGGAAAAGAGATATGGGAAAGTGAAGTAGAAAGAAATAGATAAAATAAGCGGATTAAAGAGGATAACTACACTATCGAGCTAACGTGAAAATGCATTACATAGCCTTATGGCAATAAGAATTTATAATGAAAAAATATGAATGGCTTATCCGGTGTGAACGAGGGACAAAGTTGTCTGCGACTCCGAAATTAGAATACAAGTTCGCCTTTTTATTCGAGTTATAATTTAATAAAAGTAAGGTATTGTCATTTTGAAGTATATAATTTATATGTCGAGAACCATCGCGGCAAACGTGAAACCTGATTGGTATTGTGGTAACTCCGAAAGTCATCAATGATCAAAGAATCATTTTGTCACTTTTCGTTTGAATTCTTCAATTGTTATTTATGTAATCGATCACTGTGGCCGTGACTTCGTAGCACGTTTTCACGGAGAAAGGGCGAACATTAACCTTCAAATCACTTTTGTTATAAGGTGAAATTCTTCATTCAATCTTTTCAATTTTATGTATACAGGTAATTGATCTCCGAGAAAGGTATCGTACTTTACACGACCGTCTGTAATAGCCGCCGTAATCTATAAGATCAGGTCAAATACTCTACAGTAATGCATGTAAAGCACTGGAAAATGATTTTGAGTGTAAAGCGGAAATAATAAATTCAAATGGAAAAGTCCGGCGACTGTTTGGCAGGTGTCTCCTCCACACAGCCCTCCTTTTTAATGTTTACAGTTGGAAATAATTGGAGAAACATTTCATAATTGATTACCCTCAGAAAATAAGAAAAGCACTCTCACAGATACTAATAAAAACGTCAGTAAGAATAAATTATGATTCCGATGAAAAATAGCGACATGGAACTCAGAAACCGAGCATTGAAATCACCACGGTCAGTCATGATTGCGTAATGATGTTGAGTGAAAGAGTTTTGGAAATATCTTTATTTCCAAAACTCAATTAAGGATTGAAAGCAAATATTTATAAGAATGTGATTCAATTGTGCTTCTTATGCTTTTCAATAGGTCGATTTCATTTTCTCCAGAGAAAATTTGCTCTTACGAGTTGAAATGTCTCCCTTTTGCTGTTGAAGCCCTTCGGACGGAGATCTCATGTGCATCGTTTATGCAACACAGGAGTCGCTAGGGCAAGCAAATATCTCAGAAAGCAAATGGAATAAAGACGCTTTTCCTACACGAGAAAGCTAAGATGAAGTAGGATAAAATAGGAAATACTTGAGGTATCATTTTAACCGTCAACTTTTATGTCTTGAATAAGTTGATTCACTTTTGGCCAAGCTTCGGTCCGAGGGATGATGGCGGCCTATTTGGCCATGTTTTCGACTCGAGAGGTCAGGGGAATACGGAGAGCCATTGCGTATCTTGAAACAGAACTCGGTTAACACCACTATTTGTCAAGTGAGTTGGCGGTTCCTTTTTAGAGATCCTTTTAGAAACGAGATGGACCAGAAATGTGTTTCCGGTCAATCTATTCAGCTAATTAACCAGTTCGGCAGACATTAGTTCTCGGTTTTCCATTGCGGTTTATAAATTGGTCAATTTATGTGATACTTTCGGTCAGAAATTTGTTTCGTGAAATATGTCTCAGTTTTCTTTTGTGCAAAAAAATCTTGAAGGCAATTCATTTGAAAACATACGGAAACTCCAAGAAAAATTTATTCATCCCTGAAGAAAAAATTGGTGCTTGGAAAGCAATCTCAAATCGTGCCTTCTCCCTCGATATCCGCTTCTAGCGGGGCAATTTAGTGCCGATAATTCAGCCTTGACACAATTTTATCACAATATAAATCCAACTCAATTCGTGAGGAACATTCTTATAATAAAATACAGAAAAAGTCAGAATCCCTTTTTTTAACAGCCTCCTTTCGATGGCTAGCGATCGCTTGGCCAAAGGTCGAAACACCGAAAAAGGGCAGGAGAAAGGTTGGCCATTGCCTGGCGAAAGGTTCGCCCAGTTGCCGCTGGAATCTGTCCCATTTTCTTGGTAATGCTAAAGCAAACAATCCCATTGTTATAACAGGATTTTTCTCCAAGGAGAGCCGTCAAGACCTCGCAAGTTTAGTGTATCACCTACTGATCTTCATCTAAGAGCGAACGCTTCGTTTTTGATGATTTTTATCTGGAATGATATACCAAATGCTGTTTTTTCCTGATTTCTCTTTCCTTAAAAATCGGAAACTATTATGATTACTAATTTAAGTTGATACAACCAGAATGAAGTAAATCATTATGTAATTTTCACAGAATAAGGGAACAGGTAATTCTTTTCGAATATTTTAAAGTGGAAGCAAAAAACCTACTACTCCTCCCTCAATACCTTATTGACTATGAGCAAGCGCCTCCTTCAAGGGAAGGCAAATAGGAAATTCTAGTGGCGACAGATTTATGCATATACAGCTTCACCATTATGAAACGATTTTAAAGAAATCCATCAGAAAAAGAGGGGCACAATTAGTAAGTTCTACAAATACAAATTTCATTTATCTGGTTATAAATATTCCTTAGAGAGCTTTAAACAGCTGTTATGAGAGTAGCTCTGTCTGGGGAATATAGCGAAATATCGCAGCGTAAACAAAAAGAATAAAATATTTTGCAATTATAAAATACCATTCTCGAGTATCAATATAAATATATTCGAGCCTAAGGACTTAAGGTTTTTTAATATTCACCTATCTAATCTTAGTTTCCGAATCTTTCTATCAATTTCTCTAGAATCAAGATGAGGATACTTTCGTGACCATTTTCGGCCACATTAGTACTACTTTAGGATTCTGTAAGGTCCCACTTGAGTTGTGGTATTCAATCTGAGAAAATATAGAGCACTTCCCTATAGCACATTATCACTGTATTTCATGATGAAAATCGAAAAAAAATAATTTTTCATCAATATGAAGACAGTGAAGAAAGTCTGTATATATGAAGATGTCTGAATGTTCACCATCACCTAAGACGTAATCTGATATCAATCCTTCTCTTCGAATTTATACACGTGTTTTTAATATTATATCTGTAACGGGCCATTATACTTGTATCTTGGGAACGTTCTCATTCATTCATAAAGGCGCGAAAGCTTTTCATAGCTTCACCCTCGGCTATTTCTTAGTCTCCCGTGCGCTCAATCACGGCAGTTTAAATTCACGACAAAACCCTGCTTTCCCTCGGCCTTTGTTCGTCCAGCATCCCTCTGTGGACTCAAGGAGGGAATGACAACGTGAAAGAGGACGGTGAGGCGGGGAAGGGTTGTAGGGCGATGTTGCCAAATGTGGAGATCTGCCCGCTCGCCCAGTGCAATCGCCCCACGATGTCACGGGTGTGGAGTGGTCGCACGAGAGAGATATGAAGACGAGGGCGGCCTTCTAGAACGCATCGACCCTTCCAGAAGCGAGACAATCTATAAATACACTTAACTGGCAAATCGGATTGATCGGTTGCTTGATGATCTCTTTTTCACTCCGTAGGCCTTATTTATAGCCTACGTCACTCGCTTCTGTTGCATCCTTAGCACTTCAAATGAACTTTCATAATCTGCTTTCCCATAATTTTAGAATTTCCGAGGCATAGCTTTCCTTAATCACCCGTTTCGTAATACATAAAACTATCTTGTGTCCGTATTATCCGACCTTTACAGCAATAAAGCGTTCTTTCAAATGATATTGAAGATGTTATTGGTCATCTGATAGATGGGAAATCCGTCAATGAGATCAAAACCCTTTATAAGATCATGGTTAGTATTAGATAAATAGATATAAAATAATATAATAAAAAATAAGTAAAGACTGCTAATTTTAAATGTAATCCCGCAGGTAAAGACAATCACATTTATAAAATTAATCCAGCAGTATTTGATCGAGTATACGTTAATGTGAATACGCACGTGAGGTTTTAGGATTTGAAATGTAAGCTGTGGTGTTAGAAAGTAGACAAGAGGTAGGCGTATTAAGGGGCAGTAAAGAGACAGATATATTTGTTTATTTGAATAAATCATCTAAATACGTGGAATATATTAATTTATACAGATATATAAGACATACATTTCCTTCATTTTCTTAAAAATGAGTGCATTTTATCGAATTAGTCTCATTACACGAGATTTCCGGGCAAATTGCACGGTTTTATTATACCAATGCCTCCTTTTGCATCTTTAGAAGATATAAATTAAAAACTATATTATACTTTTTTGAATGGCTGATGATCACGAAAAGGAATAATTAAATCCAGATTCCATGATCGTTGATGTTGACGCATCAACTTCACTAATTTTGAAGGAAACTCGTGTTTTTTATCAGAATGAAATGAAGAAACAGCTGAGAGTGCAACTTAGCTGACGTTATGTATCGTACGTAATGGGTTGCGTCAAACGAAAGCCGCTGTAGCGAGAGCCGTTATAACGCCGTTCAAGTCGCCCAGCGCCTCTAATAAAGTGCGCGCGTAACCTTCTTGTTCCGACTTTGACATTTTTCCTCTTGTTCTTTCCCAGACGATAGCAATAAAATAGTTGCCACCCGGTTAGCTTCGGAACTTGATAAGGGTCTTGTAGCTTGCATGTAACCTGTGTTAATAAATATCAGATAACATTTTTATTATTAGAATTCATCAGTGCGGTAGGTCTGAATTTGTCTCCCTGAAATTCACTTTTTAAGAGCAACTCTGAGCAGCAGCACTAAGAGCAGCTGATAACTGGTTCTTCTGCTTTGCAATACCCATAAATTTCACCTGATCTCGTGCCCAGCATCCTTTTCTTCCCGCAATCGAATCAAGCTTTGGTCCATCCCATTCACTTATATTTCTTTCAAACGCACCGCCAATCAGCGGCTTGAGTGCACTTTAATGTATGCGACTCAGATCTAAGAGTTTTCTCAACCACGTTATATATGAGGGATGTTTAAAATGAATGTAGTTTTCACTTCTAGTTATATTTTACGTTACATATGGAGGCATCGATGGGTAAACCACATTCATTTTAAGGCGTGCTGACAACAATTATATCTTGTAACGAAGAAAGTAATTTATTTTAACTTTTTAACGCATTAATTTAACGTCTATTCCCTATTGTATAATCTAAATTTCTAATGCCCCATTGGTAAGCTCCCTCACTAGTGGGTTATTCAATATTTATTTGTTTATTTACATAATCAATCTTACAAATAGAACAAAATTCAGGTGGTATGATTTAAACAGACACAAAAACATTATGATACCTTATAGTAAGTTAAAACATGTATTCCTAAAGTCTCTTTTGCTTTTCGGGTAGCGTATGAGAGTCTCTTCAGCTAACATATTCCAATCTTTTATCCCCCTATTTATAAAAGAATACTTCGTTATATCCTTTCGTTGTTTCCTAAGCTTAAACTTTTATTTATGGTCCCCTCGAGCTACATAATGCGGTTCCTCTATTCTGTCCTTTAATTCTGCCCATGCCTCGCCTCCGTTTCTAACCTGGAAGATTCCTACTAATCGGTTCATCCATCTCCTTTTTCCTAGCGATTACCAGCCGAGCTTCTCCAACATCTGTAACGTTGTCTTATTCCTCATTTCTTCTTAATGTATATCTTTCTGCTTTCCGTTGCACTTTCTCTATTTTTTTAATGTTGAGTATATCATGAGGAAACATCCCATACGTTGTTTGCATATTCTAATATTGGTCTTACTATTGTTTTATATCCCAAGGAAGAATAGGCTTGAAAAAGTCCGACGGGACCGGGAATCGAACCCGGGTCTCCCGATTGCCGGTCGGGTGCTCTGTCCGTTGAGCTATCCCGCCTGAATATTCTCTCAAGCTAATCGGGAGACTTTGTGGGCAAAGGACTTGGCGATTTCGTCCACATGGCGGCATCTTTTGCAGTCATGGCTTAACATAAGCACCAGCCACACATAAGGAATACTCTTTAAGGTGGATAAACAAGGAAATTAGTATTAATTAATAATACCCGTCAGACTTTTTTCAAGTCTATTCTTCCTTAAGATTCATCCTGGATGCACGCCATTTCGTGCAAGTACCTTTACCTAATTTCATTGTTCTTTTTGCTAATTCTTTCGAGTTCTCACTACTACCCCTTAGATTTCTCATCACGAAATGTAAATTTTTAAATGCTTCAGAAACAATTTTGCTTATATGAAAACTCCAGTCCACATTTTTCGTGAGTATGACCCTTAAAGTATCTGCATTCATTTACTATTGGAATTTTCTCACCATTTAACTCATATCTAATCTCTCTCTCTCTTTCCTTTTATTAGTGAATATGATATGATTACTTTTCGTCGAATTTATCATCATTCCGTTCAATGAAACCCACATTTCAACTTTTAAAATGTCATTTTGCAGTATTTTACTATCTTCCTCGCTATTTATTTCTCAGTAAATTATGCAATCGTCAGGAAAAAGCTTGATTTTCGATTTCATTCCATATGCCAAATCATTAATATAGATTAAGAATAGTAAGGGCCCGATAACGCTACCCCTGACGTTATTTCAATCTTTTCTGATAATATTTCACCTCCTTTTACTCCCTGCGATCTACCAATTAATAAATAATTCAGCAACTGCGATTCGCATGAAAATTCTCTACTAAAACCATGTTGATACTTGTGCAGCCACCCTGTATCCTCCAAAAATCTTCTTAAATAATCAGCTACCAATCTCTTCATTATCTTGCATGTCACTGACGTCAAACAGATCGGATTGTAGTTTTCCACGCTTGTCTTGATTCCTTCTTTGTGAATTGGTTTGATCGTAGCCTTTTTCCAGTCCTCCTGAATAGTGTTATTATTTAAAATTGCTTGAAATATTTCTACAATCTCAATAAAATAACATACACTGTGCTACATAATTTTAAGGTATATTTACTATACAAAAAATAAGACCATTAGCAGATTATTTTTATACGAGAAAGATCCAAGAAGCATGGCAAATTTCGCATTAATATATAAGCAAAAACAGGCGTAATGCATAGGGTGTAATAAATCTTAGGTGGTTGTGATATATAATCAAAATACCAGGATGCTCTTGATTGGCAATATTTTCGTAACTAAAGCAAGTCAAGGACGAATTTGTCATAGTTGAATGTCCGTCAGCTATTAACTTAAGATCCATAACCCTTTCTAGAACAATCTGAAATATGGAACATAGAAAAAGGAAAACTTTTACAAACCACAAGATGTTTTATTCTTAAACGGCCATGGTTTCAACTCGTGGAGTCATCAATGAGCCGAAACCAAGGTAGTTTGAGAATAAATTATCTTGTGGTTTGTATTAGTTATACTTTTTCTTTAGGCTCCTGGATAGTCATGTGGACAGCGCGTTTGCCTTTGGTGAAAGCGGTCCCGGGTTCGATTCCCGGTGGGAGCCAATGTGCGAAATGACCGAAGCTGTCGAAGCACTTTTAACAATACTACTACTACTACTTTTTCTTTATTCCTGATAGAGACTTGCCAGGAAGTCAGGGCAGTGGATTCAATCTGAAATACTTTATAATTAATATTAATTCTTAATAATTGATTCATCAAAGCCTAAATCTTAAACGATAATTTCATAGCCGACATGTTCCCACTGATTTGTATTATTAATAGTCTTCATGATTTTGTGTTGATGTTTCATGAAAGGTGGACTTTATACTAACTATCCGATTAAGTTTCCTTTAATACGTTCGATTAGATTCCCTGTGATTCGATGGAACAGTTCGAGTGAATTTGATTCGAGAAATTATCCTCAACCCATTGTCTTTACTGAGCTAGATATAAAGGATTTTTATCATGTCCTTATGAAACCTATTTATAACCATAAGATACGAATCGCAATGGAAACGGCGATAATGAGAGTTCTAAAGGTAATTCATGGAATCCTCTTATCCGCCAGAAACATCTGTGTAAGGTAGTATTATTCTACTTCATATTTATCACCGAATTTCAGCAATCGGAGGACCACTTTGAGGTCCAACCAAGAGATCATTCTAATCAACAAAAGGTCCCCGGAGATGGACGGAGGGCCCATCCGGGATACTAAAGGCCCTCCCAAAATGGCCTACACCTTGTGCGCCTTGTAGCAAATCCGTCTTTTGTCGTAACATCTCATTCATTACATTCACTATAGCCTCAAATCAATCCTCTAACTTCATAAAATATCCTTTTTAACAAAATCAAAACTGAAAATTTTCATTATCCATTTGGAATATTGCAAATATTTGACTGTGACTTTAGACATAACGTATAAAAAATCCGGAGGAACAAATATAATTTCGGTAAATAATTTTCCTAAAACCCAAGACGAATGGGAAGGAAATTGCTTACTTTTCGGACATTTGATGAATTTCAAGCTCGAAGAGAGGCGAACAAGAAAAATCTATTTGCGAGGATAAAGCACGCAAAAATGCGAATAAGTTGAGTTTGGATGAGGCGTGGTCTCATCAAAAGAATTCCGAACCATACCTTCATTCGCAGAGGAAACTCGTTAAAAATAAGAATCATAGAGATTTCTCCACTGCATAGCTGAGGGGCATCAGAGGACGTTTAGTTTGACTTTGAAGGGAAAAGAGGTTGAGCGAGAACGAGAGGTTTGAGCGAAGGGACGCGTACATTTTTCGAAATTTCACAAAAAGAACGATGCTGACTTCAAAAAAGGAACCTTTTAGAATGTGTAAGCCTCCTCGTGGAAAAAAACACGCACAACAACTCCGGTCGTCGGATCAAATGGAAGGCGGAGGAATGTATGCGGTACTTGCGAAGATGGAATGAAAGGGCGCCCTCCCATTTTCATAGAAACTCCTATCGAAAATTTCGAAATTGAAGGAGGAAATGAGATCGAATTGCCCTTCTTCGAGTGGTACTCCATGACCACAGAATATACTTGGTGATTTAAGGGGATTGTCAAGAAAACATAGCTATATGAAAACTTATACTTTATACTTGGAAAAAAAAATATATATATACTTATACTTTATACTTGGTTATTTAAGAGGACTGTCAAGAAAACATAGCTAGGGCGATGTTTTTAATTACTTCCCTCGCTTAAAAGTTAAATACGATATACTGATCGTCGGATTTTATTTTTCATACCCTACGTAAGGGGCTCCCAACCTTTTAGCAATAGCTTACCACTTGAAATTTTTAGAAATTTTGGCGTACCAACAGTCCTATATTTTTTTAGAAACATATATTTACGGTTGGAAAGGTGACCAATGACTCGTTTTATTTTAATTTAAATATTGAGAAAACTTCATATTTAATAATTAATGCCCCTGTAATTCGATTTTTCAACCCTTTATCAAGACAACGATAAATATATATAGATTTTCTTCAATTTTTCACCCACGCGTACTGCCTGAAACGTTCCAGCGTACCACTGGTTGGGAACCCTACGAATTAATCCAATCGGTGTGCATCGAGAGTGCGTGCTTTGGATATCAACATCAGAAATATGTTTAGGCTCCGCTAAGTATTTTCAAATTCATATAACCTAACCGAAAATAATATTCCAGATGAATTGTTCCTCGAGGGACTACTGAATACAACATATAAATTCGACGAAGGAATGAATTCTGGATAGCTCCCGAGAGCGACCCAAAGAAGTGGTTAAAATACTAAAAGTAAACTCATATATTAAATAAAAAATGATGACATGGAACGGCATAGAGCCTTCTGTTAGTATACCGAAGCTATCAAAGTATCTATTATATATAGACGCTTCTCCGGATATAATATAATGATACCGAGGGTCTTAAGTGAACGTCAATTGTTTTAAGTAAGATCTATTAAGTTAAAAGATAACAAACTTTGCGTGCTTGAATATAGAAACACAAATATTTATCATTTGGCCCAAGTTTTTAAAGCTAATATTGTAAAAAAGTGAGTCATGCTTAATAAGAGTAACATTGAAGGTAAGAAAAGGATAACGCTCAGCTCCATTAATGAAATTACATTATAAATGTTGTGCAGTTTCTAGCGATACCTGAACGCCTGACCTTAATTAGAATAAGCACAGCTATTCATGTAAGATAAAATAATAAT
This sequence comes from Sympetrum striolatum, assembly GCA_947579665.1. NCBI lineage: Eukaryota > Metazoa > Arthropoda > Insecta > Odonata > Libellulidae > Sympetrum > Sympetrum striolatum. The sequence goes on from OX388342.1 coordinate 12,724,173, forward strand.
GATGAAAACTATAACCACTGGATCGACATAAATATAATATAAATGTGCACATAAACAAATGCTACGTTGTAAAACTACTGTTTGTCTGTGCCGCGCCCTAAGAAATTTATATGTGTCACGAACTAATTAACGTTGCTCTGAGAAATAAGATCAGCCAATCAGTGGGTGTTTCCATCGAAGCGAGTGGGAGAACGAGGCATGCAGAATGCAGCAGCGAGAGGAGTCAAATGGGGTCAATCCAGGGCGCGTTCGAGTTAGCACAAACGAGATTGTGGAAAAATAAGAACTAGTAGCGCAGATTAAAAATTTTCTATTCTAGAGGCACCATCGTTAGTGTTGCTACGAAATTGTTGTTGCCATTCAAGTTATCTTTTAGAAAAATCTATAACCTTTTTTCAGTGATTTCCACTTTCCATTGGTTTCTGCTACTTTTATACATTTCTTAATTCTTCTATTCCCTCGTGTAGTTGACGAAACTTATTCTCCCATTTTTCATTTGTCCTCCAAGTTTCGGTTGCATCTTTGATCGTACCTTCTATGATAACCCAATTCCTTTCCCCCGTTGTATCAGTCCTATCAGTTTATCGCCATCTCGAATTCTTTCTACTCGCTCATACTTTCTTAATTTTTGGAATTCTCTTCTATTAATTCGGAAATTGGTTAATGCGTAAACGGATATTATCAGTTCAGACGAGGTGCAGCATTGGTCTATTTTTGAACCGCTTTTTGCCTCTAGATACCCTAATTTGGTCAATCAATGCGGTGTATATTGTGGAAGTTACGAAGTCTTTATCTTTTATAATTTTTCAATAAATTCTTTTTTAATTGTCTTATATATACTCAATTATTTCACGATTGCCAGAATACTTTTGAAAAAATAAATAAGAAATTATTCGATGCAAACAAATTAGTTTTTCTGTATTTCAGCGATCTCTAAAAATTATTTTTTTAATAAAATTAGCAATTTTTAAGAACGATTTATTTTTTACCTTCATTTTACATCCAACAGAAGAAAAAGATAGATTTAATTATCCAATTCATAAAACAATTACTCAGGTAACGCATCTTCCAATTGCATTAAGCTTTCAGAATATAAGGGTCGCATTTAGTCAAACGAGTAACGCAATCCTTAAATCTGATTCTATCCACTCCGAGACGGCAATATCAATATTTCTCAGAACAATCGATAAACTTGAAAATCATGCAATCACCTTTAGTTTGTCTGGTGTAGGAGCTAATACGGAGCACCTGCCGTTCATTCGCACTTCTGAGTAAGTGGGGAGAGATTCAAATCGATCCAAGAGCGGAGAAGAAGTTGAGGATGCATCCACGACGATGAAAACCCTTTCTTCCGTGGCTGAGGAAGTGAAGGAAAAAAACGTAGCGAGTGGAGCTCGTGAGAAATCCTCACAGCTGTGTGCAGAGAGCATTTCGCAAGAGGAATGAGGAATCGCTGGAAGAAGTGGAGGAAAATCAGGAGCCTACGGGACTCGGACTAAAAGGTACATTTCTCCACGAGGAGGAAACCTCGTGTCATATGCATCCGCATGAACGAATAAGAAGAAATTCAATTAGAAAAAAGGAAAAATGCTTTATCAAAGATAGAGATCAATCTTATTTAGGAAAATTAAAGGAAGGAGGTTTCTGTATATATTTTAAACATTGAGTGCACTACGTACTTGTTCAGATAGTAAAACGGAATTTCAAGTAAAAAGTGCAATTAAGCATATAGATTAAAATTTAATATGTGATTCGATGAAATGTGAAAATATGGTAGGACGAACGCCGAATAGCTTTGCTTCAAATGTTTGAGATTTGAACCATATTTAATCTTCTACCGGTATTATTAATAAAAGCGAATCGATGCCTCAGCCAATTTACATATTTTCACGCTATAAAGGTAGTCATTGACGAAATGTTTGCGTCAATTTATGCTAATAATCAGGTTAATGAAATTGTACTCTGTATAATAAATGTGCAGCAAATGAGAATAAATACGATGGCTTCGCCCTTCATTGGGTGGCATGCAATATAAAAATTGAGTAATTTATTAAAGACAGCAAGCTAATTTATGTAATATAACGACAATATATTATAGTATTGTATGAATTGAATATTAAGTTTTGATAATAGTGGATAAAATTTCATCGCTATTTTCTATTTGAAGCAATCTTATGTGAAAGGAATCCACCGACTCAGCAAAGTCTAAAATGGAGAAAAATCTTTCGTTATTTAAAATTCTCTTGGTTACTGGTTTGCTGATGTCAGGCGGGAAACGGTTGGTTTTGAATACACTTGATGTAAAAACAGTTTTATTATTTCTTCTTCTTAAATAGAGCAATTTGTTTGAAAAATAAACAAAAGCGCAAACATCAAACAAGCTTAATAAATATCTAATTGACTCGCGTTCCACCTAAGCCTTACAAATTTTCCTTGGTGATCAAATATTAATGTAGTACAAGCGTCGGAAGTCTCTCTAATGGCCGGATTGCTTTGAGCTTCGAATAAAAAACGAAAAAGAATAAATATCCCTCATGGCGGCGTGGGAGGGGCGGATGAAATTGCAGGCATTACTTCGCCAAAGTATTTGGCCTTTAAGTCTCCTGTTACACGGGCGAACGGGAGTCAGAAGATTAAATATAACGATGACTCGAGGAATCGCTCCAACGATGAAGAGCTTTTAACGGTGTCGGGAGTTTGCGGAGGAGGGGAATATAGGCGATGTTGTGTACAACGCAAAGCGGATAGGGCAAAAGATGAGTGCAAATTACGCTCGGGCGTACTTTACAGGATTGGCGGTCGTAAATGGAGGGAAGATGAGCTTTTACACTTTTCTCGTGTCTCGATGAAGCGAGGAATTTGCAACATGATTCGGCTTCCTTGTGGAGAATGGCTCAACGCTCGAAAAAAGTGTTCTGATAACGAGCCGAGAAACTAAGGTTGAGCTTTTTACGGTGTGTTGACACATACTCGAGGCTTAAGTTGAGTGGGAGAAGAATCCCTGGTAAAGCGTAGTTCGGGAAGATATCGGCGAATGATAACCTCGTGAATTATGCAAGGAAGTTTAGAAAGATAAACTAAAAGGTTGGAGTGCCAGTTATGACGGAATTCAGACAATTCTTAGGAACATTTCCGTTATCAATTTTTCTGCGTATTTTCTTAAAACTTATAAAACATTTATTTAAAACCTCTCGTACACGATTCTTTTTACGTAATTTATGTTATGGAAATATTTTAACGCCTTGATATTTCTGCTTATTTCTGCACATAAACATGTCAGCACTCTTTTCATTAAAGCCTCAAATTGAGAGATTATATAACATGAGAGACCTGTGATTCTAAGTAAAGAATCTGAGAGGATGGCCGGAGAAACTGAAAGAAGAGGAGATAAAACATGGGAAAATATTAAACTACCGGTGACAAAATACGTGGTCGGAAATGCCAATACATTGCTGCAGCTTAACAAACATTGAACGATAGTTAAAAAGGATTGCCGTAATTTAGAAACTGTATTAAAAGATGTAACGTCCAGGTAACCTAGTTGTGAAATGAGCCACCAAAGCATTGAATTTTTCTTAGCATCCTGGAGATTAGGCCACTCAGACTACGCAACACATCGTAGCGAAGCACATGCGCAAATAAGTCAGAGCTCGAACAGGTAAATATGTGCGTGAGTAGCATTTCCTCTCTAACCAATCACAAGCACGCACCGCAAGTTCTCCACTTCCTTCATAAACGAAGCGCTTGTTTGTAGCGAACGGGATTAATGCAAGAATTATCCTCCGAAAAACCTCTATACCTCTTTTGGAAGCTTCTTCTTTCTACATTTAACGAACAGTGCTCTTTTTATCTTTCAGTCGATGCTTTAAATCTTGCTAAATATTACGAATTCATATTTAACTTTGAAGATATTTTTACAGGTTAGGTAATTTCCTATTTAATGACCTATTTAATTAAAGCAGAGACAATTTTGAAGATTTGCGGACATTTGTTAATATTTCCACCTTCTGAGACTTTCCGGAAGAATTCATATTCAAAAGAAACACTAAGAATTATGGTGTGCTATCTTATACTATATAATAACAATCGTAGTAAAATGTAATCAACAACACTTCTAACATTGTGTTGTCTATTACCACTTGTCTGCTTCCTTCCTCTATGTAGTCAATTGTAAAATAACTAAATACATAAACTCTTTTTTAGCCCAAAGAAAAACGTATCAAGACTATGTTTTATTCCATTTTTCGTGTGACAGTGATATTTCCGAACGAAACCTATATTAAAATACGTCGTTTGTTTTTCTCCAAATAACCAACGAAGCCGATGTTTCGCGATACTTTTCATTCGCGTTTTCTCGGAATAACGGAGAGTCGCGAAGGAGAGAAAGAAGCCTCTCAGAGAGAAACTTTCTTTTCCTCGGCCCCTCACTTTCACGAGGCCACTCCTGAACTAGTTGCCCGAAAGAAGTAATGAAAAAAGGGAGACACTTAGTCATTGCTTTCCCTTCGATCTCCTCCCACGCACTGCAAACAGGTTGGCGAACGGACCGTCGATCCCGAGTTGGAAACGAATGCGCTTCGAATGCACAATTATTTCACATCTCAATGAAACGATGCGCTTGAAATTCGTTTAATTTTGGAATAGCGAAAAAGCTGAGGGCTTACTTATAGATGGAGACATAATTTTAAGCAAAATTGAGACTTTCGAGTCTTGTCTTCCATTTCACATATATATATATTCTTAAAATACAAATCCATACTAATATTAAAATAAAAACTTATAAAAATATAATCATATAAAATATAACCATATGTAAAACATTACTAAGAATAGCTAAAAGACATGTAAAAATTACTCGAGATTTAATAAATAGGGAAAATTTTAAAACAGAATATAAGGGCTCTATAAAAGGAGAGGTCCTTAAGTTATGAAAATAGAAAACTCTTCTGCGAAATTGCTGACCGTTTCTTCAGATGCATAGTTGACAAATTATGAAAGATCCGCTATAAATATTAGAATAGGAAATGCAGAGAAGACGATAATGAAACCAATTTTCAGGCGTATTCAGCCTGACATGTCCCAACATGAATTCATTAAGAGGAGGAGATTTCGCTATTTTATGCTTTGCTTCTTTTGTGAATGGTTCAAAACAGAACATTGCTAAAGATACGAAAGTAAATCTTTCGTTTGAATGATAAGGAAGATTCATAGTTGAGTGTTTATCAACCTCTTCTGGAAGACCTCGTTCTCTTTGGATTTCGATGAAAATTCAAAACGGCGACACTCCAGGCGAACAAGGCATAACAACGTGCATTGTGGAGTGAAAAACCCGTGAGTTTGCGCTTCCTCGAGTGGCGCTGCAGTTCGCAGTGAAAAAGCAATCCCTTTTACGCAGCTTTTCTCCGCTCTTCGAAATTTCTAATTTGCGCCTCTCCCTCTTTGCCATGCGTCATCTGCTTCCTCGGCTATTTCCTTCTTCCCTGGGGGTTAACTCCCTGCCTTCCACCACGGAGCAAGGGCTTAAAAATACCATCATCTTAAAATTTTTGTTTTAACTCTTGCTGCATGTTGATATATACTGTAATATTATCCTGGATCTTTGCATAATTAAATATATTTATACTACCTGAACCAGGCTACGCTTCGCTGAGGCTCAGTCAGATATGAAACGAATGGGAAAGTAAATAAAGGTATTCTAGCGAGCATAGATTCATCGAGAAAATAAATCATTCATTTCAATACCCAGTTGCTGTAACTATGTTCTGGAATGAAAGGAAGAAAAAGGAAGTTTATCATAGAAAATAATGGCTGCCGAACTATGTCTAAGACTCTTATTATGACTTAAGAATATGAAGCTCGATCATGCAGATATTGCAACTGCATAAGTGTTAGTTGTAGATCTAATAGTTCTTGGCGTTGTTGAGACGATTGAGTTGCTCTTCTTCTCCTCGATTCAAACCATAAAAGGCGTACTATGGCCCGCGAAAACAAAGACAACGACCGAGTGGAAAACAACGAAGGAAATGAATCGAGCTGACTGCAAAAATCAAATACAAAATAACTCACAATTTGATTTTCAAAATAACTAATTTCCATTTCCATTTCGAAAACAAAGCTAATGAATTGAACTGAATACAACATTCGGTATCAAATCAACTCACATTTCGATTTCCGAAAATAGATCATTTAAATCACTTCCAACGATTGAATATGCTCATCAATGAGGACGAAATCAACCAAACAACAAACAAACTTCTTCTCAACTTAAAAAAGGCTAAAATTTAGGAACTGGGAATGGCATTTGTTGTCAGGGGGACTGGTTGTTTACACCAACAAAATTTTACAAAAATATCGTGTATTTCGTGTAAAATCTCGATAATTCAATTCAAAAACCAACAATTCACGACCAAAATAAAATTCTTTATTTATTTTCCCTTCTTTTGGTGCTTGTCTCAATTTCGTATGGCTGTTCTTTTTAATTTAATTTTGCCAAAGAAATAAAGCCTGCATCGACAAAAATGAACTTTCAGTGCATTTCTTATGGAAATGGTTTGACCGTCTGAGATCTAACCGAGGATTAAATGTCAACATTTTTAAATATAGAAACACTCTCGTGTTTGAATGCAACGCTGTGTTAAAATTTCAAGTCAATCGACCGAGTATGTTTCGAGTTTTGCGGTCACAAACATACGCAGGCTGAATACTGTTATAGGACAGATGGTCTAATGCGGTAGTATATGGGACGTTTTGAATCACATTCGATGATTAACGATCAATTTTGCTCTTTGTGAACTCGATAAACAAATTCATATTCGTAAGCAGATTCCGCCAACAGCAAAAAGTCGTCGTTTGTCGAAATATGTTATCGATTGCGAAATATCGCTAAATATTCAGCTGGCCTCAGGCTATTTATTTGACTGTATAAAAACAAGTATAGCTGCTCCATGATTGATTGTTCGGTTATAATTAAGATGCAGGTCCAGTGAGTACTATTTTTCTGCACTGAATCAATGATAAAAGTGAACTCGTGCCGCGTATGAGTTGTGGATAGAGTGTCTGTTAGTAATGTCTTGCTTGTGCTTATTATGCATTGCCATTACATATTCGAATAATAATAAAGCTTCATCTTACTTTTCAAGCATAAAAACGAGTTATCGACATATGAATCTGATGGGTTGCGTATCGATATTATTTTCTTTCTGAAACAAATTTACTCTTTCGGAATGTTCAGGAATGTGAAGATAACATTCAATCATTTCCGGAGATCTAAATTAAGTCATTTTCATCTTCCTCTCCCTCACTTAATTCCACAGCCATCGTACTCGTCAATCCCTGTGTTCCTTCTCATATCCGCAAATAGCTCACCTGCAAAACCTGCCTTAAATTAAATTCCTCGAGGAAAGTAATTGAATCTTATGACAAAGAGCAGAGGGTTATTGGATTTGAAGAGGGACATCGTGCTCAAGGGGTTACTCTGGGGAGGATAAGGGTAAGGGAGAGAAAGGAAGATAAATGGCCAAAGGAGGATGATGCAAGGAAACTAAGTAGGGGAGAGCGGGGGTAGTTGATACAGGAGCAAGTTGATACACTGTAATTATTTAAATACTCTCTGGTCGCAGCACCTCTGAATATTTACAGACGCCTTCCTAGACCCTATGGAATGCATTTTGCACTTTCAAATTAAGTATTAATTTGCGCTATTGGACCTCCAGTTAAACCTAAAAATCGATTTATTTGCAATGGCGGCTAAAGGGGCAAGTTGATACAATGTATCTTATATGTAGTATTTGTAACAATTTGCGTTTTATTACATTATAGCCCAGTCATGGTCCGTACATACAAAAAAAAAACATTTGGCTTTGAAAGGAAAAATATTGTATGCAAAAGTAAGGAAATTTGACTATTTTTCAAGTCAAATTTATTCTTTTTAAATATTGAATTTATCTTAATTTTCAACATTTTTATTTATATTAAATTTTAATCAATTAAATATAACACGTTTTATTGTTAAATTTTGTGTTTTAGTTTGTTTTTACCAACTAATTTAATGATGTATCAACTTGCCCCAGGCGGGGGTAGGTTGATACACTGTGGATATCATTGCAAAAAGACGATTGTGTAGTAGGCAGTTAAATGATAGCCCAGAAAATAATCATCTATGTATTAAGGATTCTTCAATCTTATATTTAGTCATAAGATTGGTGAAGTAGATTGCTTCTAAAAATTTACAAAAATGAAAAACCTAAAACTGCATCAACTAGCCCCGCTCTCTTTTATATTTACATGTATGATACGCCATTCATAAAAACATGGACAAAGAAAATAAGTCATTACTCGTCATCGAATACATGAAACTGTGAGAAAAATTGTTTAAATTACTTATTTCAGTCTTTTCTCCTCCATGGTAAACACTCTTGCTCAAAAAAATTGAAGGCTAAAGCACATGTCAAGATCAAATTAAAATGACAAAATATTTGGGAAGATTACGAGTACATGTGAGATGAATTTGGAGTTCTCTTAAGTATATAATTTGGCACATAAAATCATTCCTGAGAATGAAATTTAAGAATGGGATTTCCCAAAGCAGAAAACGTGTGAAAATATTAAATGCTAATAATGGCAAGCACATACTTTTGTTTCACGTGATGATATAATTGACTCAAGAAAAATAAAATATGACGAAAAAACTCAAAGAAAAAACGCTTCGTGTATAAAATTGATAAATTAAGGCTGATGTCGTAAATACTGCTGCACTAGAAGTTATACGAAAAAGAATTAGTTCCGTTTTCTGTTAAAGGAGGCGCTGAATGTAAACGCATAAACATGTCGATGTTCGTTGGAGACTCGCATATCCACGGGAAGTGTTTACCCAAGGAGCGACGCTTACACGTGTGGAAAATTACACTTATTGGGAAAACTGAAAGATGAGGGGGATTTGTAGCAAATAAGTCGATTTCGAGGGTGTCAGGGTAGGGGTAAGAAGAAGAATATCGCAACCGAGTATAGTATCAGTGCTACTCGACGGGACCAAAAGAACTCATTCCTCATCCCCTGATTCGCCTCATCCCTCACTATCTTCCGCTATTGATTTTGTTTCCCTCCTACCTTTCGCCACAGTTGTCTATCTCATCACAAGGGTGCATTACTTGCTTCATTTAAAAGTTGAACTCTCAAAAACATACTCGATTTCCTTGTTACGACAATCTTAAGGAATTAAAAGCCGCTGGCTGGACAGCTTAACTTGACATTTGGGGAAATTGTGGAAAAAAATTAACGTTCTGAATTTATTTTTACTGAAATTTATCATTAATTAATATTTTGAATAAAGAATGACTTAAACAAATGTAGATTTTGTGTTTTTGGCGATGACACTATTTTCCCTAACAATAAGTTACACCCTTTTAATACAACTTCACATGATAATGAAGATGATGGAAAATTACTTTAGCTAATGGTAACATAGTTTGATGAGAGCTTCTTAAATTTATTGTCCAGCTTTTTAGTGTCATGTGTGTCGTGTTTTAATTCCTGACTGCAAATCCAAGTGGGCGTTGTCATGGATACATAAATAAATCAGGAGGGCTTCTTTGAGCTTGAGCGACATGACTGAGATCCATTTCCCGGAAAGTTGGAGACCTGGGTTCGACTCCCAGTCATGTCGCTGTTTTTCACTCCTTGTTAATCTTCATGTGATGTTACAGAGGTGTAATATTTACACAGAAAAGACACACTTCACATAAATCTAACAAACAAAATATAAAATTGTGAGAAGACATTCAAATGCTGTGCAATACTCAGAACTTACAATATTGCACAGAAGTATCAAATGAGATCGAAGCATCACTTTAATTCACAATAAATTAAAGCGATATTCAGAATAAATTTTTACTTAAAGAGCGAATAAGTTTGAAATCAGGATAAATAATTTATTCAAACAGAAATTGAAACAGATCTAGAGATCTATGATTCAAATGACATTTGATGAAAATATTATTTTAGATATATAGTAGAACATTTTTTTATTTAATGTAACTTCGTAACGCTCCTTCTGCTAATATCACGGCATTGAACAGTTTTTAACGATTAATATGAAATTCAGCTGCATTTCATAGAGGGGCAAAATTCTTTCGTCCTTCAGCCGATGTATGTGTATTCGTGGGATGCTTTTGCAGAATTAAGTTAAATTGATTCCATGATATTGAGAGAGATCAACATGAATGGCGTATTTAAGCCTCCGAAACATTGTTAAGAAGCATTAATCGATCGAGCATTTCGGACTTTATTCAAGAACTCCAATATTCATAACTGACGAGAGAATAAGTGCAAGTGTATTGTCAATTCTGTTGAAAATGAATAAATTTATAGTTTTACAAAAATAAATGAATAATTCATGCGAGAAATTACCTGAGCTGTCGAAGCACATTAAAAAAACCAACCAACCAAATGATAATCGGATGTTTATGTTAGTTTTATTATGTTAAGTTAAAGTTGAATAATGATGTAAGAAGCATTGTTCTTGGAGACGCCACTTCTCACATCGATGTAGAGAGATGTTTAAAGATTATTTTTCTAAACTTTGCTTTCTTATATAATATTTATCATCGAACTGTCCAATTTAAATAGGACGAATAATAATAAATGGCAAGATGGATATCAAAGATAGGATTTCAATGTGTGTAAAAAGCATAGCTACAACGTCAAATAGAGAAAAATAATTACCTCCCCAAAATTACGCATATATCCTTATGGGGACATATTTTTTATAGATATTGGACTATTTGCGCGATACGCATGGATCGATGTCAACAACAGATTGAGTCCAAGACTTCTGCATTTCAATTTTTCTTCTAATACCTTCACTTCCCTCTCAGCATTCTTTTCGGCTCCTCTTGACAAAAGACTCGGAGGTGCGATTAGGGGACGACGGTGTCACGAGGTCAGAAAGAGGACAATGAACGCACGAGAGGCACACGGCGGAGGGGGGCGTGGTCGGAACGGAAGTCCTCGACAGTTGGACGGAAGAAGGCGTTCGGACGTTGAAAGGGAAGAGGTCGGAAATGCAATCCCATGATAAGCAGATTCGTGAGCAAATCGCCTCGGAAGACGGCCATCGTGTTCAGAAAGGGCGAGGATGGAGATTGACGATTCCTTCGCGGGTCTCCAACTACAAAAAACACGGGGAAAAGGTTTCGAAAAGTTGCGGAGTGAGGGATTTTGTTATTTTAATCCTTCCAGCAATTGCTACATCTAATTCCGCCTCTTCTGTAATTCAATTTTTGAGCGAATTCGTATTTCGATCGATGCTATGAAGAAATGCCGCGGGTGTTCACCATTGAAGGCACACCACGTTCACTCAATAAGACAGCGTGCTCTATTCTGATTCGAGGAAATTCAAATTTGAATCTTAGTTTAAGATCGTGAGGTAGCCATATGGTGAGGGCAACCACGTCACAATGGAGATCGCATTTGCACCTCAATGGAGAAAGCGAGAGAGCAGAAGGGGAGCGTCAATCTCAAAATGCGAAGAATGGGGTACGAGAGCCGTGATGTTGGACGACGTCAGTCCTCCTGCGAACACAGCAGAAAGGGATCAAAAGTGAAGCAAAAACAACGCGACTTTAACGCATCGCTCGAAATGTCAAAATTCGCGCTTTTTCCGAAGCAGAGGTCCAATGGGCTTCGAGCGAATCAGGTTCGCTTAGGAGGCTTGTTCCCCCTTATTGTTTATTATCACATTATTTGCTTAGTTTATAAATATAGTAAATAATGTTACTTCCAAGATTCGGCCCTTTCCGGATTATTGCATTATTCACAGGGTAATAAAAAGTGGGGTTGACGTCGGTTGTTTATTTCATAATAAATAGAGGCAATTGTGGAAATTCACAAAAGCATAAAATATTTTACAACATAATAGTATTATTGCTATGCCCTTAGGGTTTATTGCACTCGACTGAGATACTGCTGTCCCTGATTCAATCTTGAAGTTTGTGGTTGGATTTGTTACGATATTACTGTATGTTTTGTAAATGTTATATTATACCTATATATAGCCGCGTCAGAATGGTTTTGATAAAGACCTTATCGACAAAGGAAAGTTCAGTATTAAGTTATAGTGTTAGGAAAGTGACTATCAGACCTATCGATTAATGATTTCAGCTGCTATTTATGAGCGGAAGGGATTCTTATTTCTCAAGTGCTATCTGTAGACAAATGAGGGAGGCTACACACATGTTAATGAATCGGTGGTAAATTTCAAGTCTCTTGGGAAGAATACTCTCTGAGATTACTTATTATTTCCAACCAATTCGTACTTTCCGCCGTGAAAGAGTAGGGGAAATTCAGAGGTTCAGGAATATTTAAACGAGTTATATATTTAAGATCGTTCGCAGAAAATACATTTCCCCAACAGGAGGTTAGACCTCATATCAAAGGGTTGTTTCTTAATCTTCTCGACTTAAAATCTCGAACAAATCTCCTCCAAAATAGAAATTAAAATTAAATTGAATTAAACTGTAAAGGATTTGAAGTTACAAAATATAAAACCTTGATATAGCTTCGGAAGATACATAAATCCAAATTTTTCGAATTCGCATAAAATAAAAAATCTCTTTTATAATATTCTGGAAAGGATAAAAATATAATCCTCTTTTTCAAACGTGCGAATATTTTAGAGGAACTCCTGCTCTCGGTTTAAAAGCACATTACAAGTAGAAAGAATCTCAGCTTAATATTTACGTAAAATTCCTGCATTTATTTCCAGTGCTAGTAGTTGGAAATGAATGATGAACTTTGCACTACATTCTCGTACACTAAATTAAGAAAACGGTTGAATCAAGCATATATCGTGGTTGAATTTAGCCCTCTGTCTCTTATACGCTGTAAGTTACCCTTGTATTTGCGGCTACACCCCTTGATGGCCAAGTTCCAGCGTTCGCTTAGCGTAATGCATCCGACGAAAGCGATCCCGGGTTCTATTCCCGGTGGAGGCCATCCAACGTTATGAAAAATTAGGAAATTCTATCTGAATTAATAGCGGGTCTGAGTGGTCCATAAAAGACTTGGTCATAGATCGTCTGTCACCGGCAATGACCTAAGACACATTGGGATGCCATGGACTATCATCAGCAGCTAGTTTCAGCTCAAACATGAAAAATTGCGTATAAATTAACGCACTTAATAAGTTTCCCTACTGATTATCAGTCAAAATATTGCTTGAAAATTGTAAATAATAATCAATTAATCAGTAGTTTTTAAGTCTTAAAATATCATTAAATAGAAGAAAAGTATGGGTTATGTTTTTTGTTGTCCACAGATGGTTTTTACATGAGTAAGTTTAAAGTGCCCTATATTTCGCCTCTCAGAAAACTAGATCCATTGCCCTGAGAAATAATTTAGCCCTTTCCATATATTATTTGGAGACGAGTGGCATTTTCTACAGTAAATATTCTCCCGAACAGCTCTGATTCATCTTCTATCAGAAAACGTTTCCACATTTATAGGCCCCTTTTATTCCCTCCTAATTTATTTATCTCCATCCAATCCAGGAGCGATTTATCTTCATTCAAACCGCGATGAGTAACTTTCATCTCCGATGCACGATAATGTTACCGTTATCTCGGGACGCCGAAATATGGAGAACAGATCGAGAGCGCATAATCGATTCCTTCGTTTATCTCTCACTTCCGTCGTCTGTCCTTGAAGACCTCGCGATTGACCACCGGATGAACTCCAAATAGGGAGGAGCGGTGGGAGTTGAATAGGGGATGACGCTCTCTCGAACTGCTTGCGACTGTTTCACTAATGTTTGAGCAAAGTCACGAAGGATATCCGCTGATGTTTGGGATCTAAGTTTTGGTTAGACACTCCTCCTTCCGAGATTGATGTTTACCTTATTTGATTTTCTGCATATTAAATGCGAGAATCAGAGCATAGAAAACGAAACCGATCATGAACTTGATATAAAGTACATTTTCAATCCGATTCAGTAGAATATACTACACATCCTTCATAATTCGAATCGTTGTTATTTAATTCGGAAATATCCCCAAAAGCATGTTGGTAATTACATAACTCTCTATAAATTATATTACTTTCAGTATAGAAAAAACACGCTTAAATCTTAGGTTAGAAATAATTTGGCTAACACAAGACTGAGAAACCCGTCGTTCACCAGGATTGAGACAACCCTTAATTTGCAGTATAAAAGTTTTGACTTATTAATTAATCTAAGCTATATTATTTTTTTAAAGTATAATACTATAACATGAAATGTATGTTTACATCTGCGTTCTCCGAAATCTTTATCTCTCAGTCTTTCCAACAACTCCCAGAACGCAAATTTAGCACATTTATTGTCACGCAATTAAAATATAAGAAATGCCAAATACAAGACCAGATCTGATAATTCACATTCATGCAAGATGTTCGAGTATTAAGAAAAAAACATCTCCAATAACATATGGGGCATTCCTTCCCAATAATATCGACAACCAGAATTATTGCCATCAGATAAGGAGAAGAATGAAATGTCGCTCATTGTTCTCGAAATTGAACCAGCACTGGTGGAAAATGGCTGACATTTACGAGTCTGACCTCCTTTCAACCGAGTCAATGCCGAAAGCGCTGTATTACGTCGTTTTTCGTTTTACGCTTCTAAAAATGAATCCATTCGTAATCAGCTCTGTTGCTATGTAACACCTTCACTGAGTTTGAATGTCACACAAAGGATAGAGTTTACATTATGACCACTCCGAAAAATATAATTATGATAAATGCAGTTCAAATAAATTGAAATAAACCTACGTCTTCCGTCAAGAGTACAAAACACCATTCAAAAAGGCGTTTTTTCTTTCAACTTCCTCGGATTACTTTTATATCGAGTGAGTTTAAGCCAAATCTGCGCCTTCCCTTAATTTCAGATACTCTGTTAAGAAGATTGCAAAAGGCTCGGCCACAGACTCATTAGGAAGCGGAGGAACATCTAATGAGTGGACTGCTAGATAATTACTTCCGGATACAGCAATGAAGAAGAAAGAAATCAAATGAGTAATGGTGCAAGTAAGTGACCGCGCCAGCTAACGAAGAAGGGCTGAGATTAATGAAATGGATTTAAGGATAGAGAAAAGAAGGTCGTCTTAAAAAGACCAACATCTCTAGCGGATTGAACACAAAAGAAAACATTAAGAAGCACTCTATCGTCGAAAATTAATCGGAGGGAAGGGAAAGTTTTCTATGTCAATTAAACATTCAGCGTCATAGGATAATATGAGCGAAGCCTAATTTAGAGGAATCGAGTTTTGAATAATTTCGTACAGCCACGGATAAAATATTGCTTTCTGAAATCTCTTAATGTGATTACTACTAAATTGAAAATGGTGCGATAAAATACGTGGGTGTGACAGCAATTTGCAGTAATATTTGCACAAAATGGCGACTAAAGTACTTCTTTTGATCTTAATACAATATTCCACAACTACGATTATACTACTAGTAAAAACACTTTCTTTTCTATAATATAAATACAATCTCTGATTTTGTACTTATACTATAAATTATTACTTAGTGTCTATGATAGGCAATTCTAATATTCTCACATTTATTTCTCCTTTATGATTGTTTATAAAATATTTCCTTTCGCTGATCTTTCTGCTCATTGCACACTTGCACAGGCTTCAAATTTTTCAATGTTCTGTAATTTCCCTCATCATTTACTGCTGATAGATCTTAACCATGAAATTGATGAGTTGAAAATGGCTTAGATTTAGAGTAGGGTTTCCGATTGAAATGTTACACTAGTGCGATGTTCGCAGAAAGAGGATGGTATTTCAGAGCAGCGGTTGACAACCAATTGAACCTCAGGGCCAACCAAACTAATAATGTTGAATCCCGAGGACCACTAAATGAAGGTTCCAAATTACCTTACTATCTTGCATCCCTTTGACCGTTTCCCTTGCAATCAGTATTGATTGCTTTCGCTCGTGTGCTCAGTGATGATGACAAGAGAAGGATTTATTATTTGATAGAAAATAATGTCCAAACATCTCTTAAACCTTCTCACGGATCAAAATCGTTCCAAGTTAACAACACATTTCGATCGCAGATTGAGATTCAGAGTTTTAAATGAGTTTACATAACAACGAAAGAAGAAACTTTCCAAAACGATGTCGAAATAATCCGATGGCAAAAACACCCGCGCTTCATCTTCTCGTTATTGTAGTCATCTAAGAAATTTATAAAACGCATTCATAGATAACAAGCGATTGCCAGAAAAATGATCGGTTGATTACGTATATTAATGACGGCAGGTTGCGCTACGCATAAGAAATACGATCCAAGTACGCACGAGTGCGTTCTCCATTTCTTTTCGCTCTCATCGAAGAAGTTTGCGATTATCTTAACACTAAACTCACTCTCAGATACTGATAATAAAATTATTTTAGGCTCCATTGGTTCCAAATCCCTACATGCGTTTGTAGGCTATCACGAGGACACTTTATTCCTCGTGAATATTATAGAGAATCGAAGTTAATTGACCTTCATTTTCTCAAAAAGAAAAGTCTTAAAAAAAGTATTATCTTATGATGTATTTTATGTGGGTCAGGATTTATAATTTATCGAAGATGTGATCGGAGTTGCATCCAATGTAATAATAATTATAACCGTATTTTACTACCCCGAAATTGAAACTTTTAAATCTCTTCTTATATTTAAACCTGTTATTTTTCCAATTCTGAGAGGTAATTAAATAAATTCAAACCATAATCAATAAAAGTAGTATAATAATCTAAAGTGCAGATAAAATTATAATATTTTCTACAGGCTTATAGATATTCATTATTTTCACATGAATGTTCAATTTGTCGTTCTAAATGTGATAATGGCCTTGTTTAAGAAATACTCTTAAAGTATTTTTGGAATAAATTTTAGGTGATATTGAACATCTTCCTTTCAAAAATTACAAAGCGATTACATGTAAGCAATGGAAAAGGAAAAATTCGAATTTTTATAATGGCTATTTTCAAACAATCCTTTAAAAAGTTGTCGGGATATTCGCAAATCTTCATTCAGTTTTTTTTTCTTGAAGAAATATGTGCCAATTCTGTAATGTGCGCGTTAATTAGAAAGATTTGGAGAACCTTCAAAGTAATTGGTGACCGAACGAAAAAGCTCAAGAAAGTGAGCCGTCTGAGAAGGTGCGCGGTGAGAGATCAATGAGATTCGGATGAAGTGGCAGAGAAGGGGATTAAACTAAATAAACGGGGAATAGGCGGTGGAGAGCAGGGTTTATTGAGAGGCGCAAAGTGGATTGGGTGGGATGTGAACCACGACGGAAGACGGGCAATTCGGTACTGAAAGAGTACACCTAATCTCTATCTCATTAACTCCTGCCTGCGTTTGCTCAAGAGGCGCTTCAGCTGTTTGGTTACCAAGCAAACAAGTTGAATTGTAATCCGAGGAGTTGATGGGGCAAATATTGTCGCCCGGGGCCGCCGCCATTCCCTTCGTTTCCGATCGCCGCCGGAATGGGATTTCGGCATAATGGCGTTAGAGTGATATAAATGCGTGATTTGGCATTCCAAGCGTGAAATTCGTTCAATCTTCTACAGAAAAATCAGTGAAACACTATAAAGATTCAAATGTCTTTGAGATACAAGGAAAGTAGAAGTTGAGAAAGCATCATTTCAATGTTTATGCGAGATAAATGTCTAAATTTCGATTTAAATGCGACTGAGCAGCGGGTTACTGAGACGTGATGGGGGAACCGACAATCTACTGAGGTTGAACGCGTCGGAAATAAGGTTCACAAAAATAATGAATCCGGGATGAACTGAAAAGGACCCGCAATTTATTCTTGAGGACCCTTGCTCAAGATTTTAGCGTTCGAATGGCCAACATTGCTTTCAGCTTTAAATATCAAAGTATTAGTCAAATAACCGATTTCATTGCTTTATTGTATATACATGTATTCAAGAAAAGTGGAACCCTATACTAAGAGATTATTTTCTGTCCGATTTAGATAAACGGATACGTTTAGCAAGTTCTTCAAAAAGAGGCTATGGAATTATTAAACAGTCTCCGATTATAGTGCGTTGTTGATGAGCGTTGTGTCTGGATTGATTTAAGTAACCTAGGTAGCCCATAGTGATGGTATAACAAAGAAATAGAGAAAAGAACTTAAAAAAAAGTAATATATAGCGAGATTACTGCAAGTCATTTTCTGAATAAATTAATATATAAATAAACATAGGTGAAATTAGCAATAACTGATTATATCAAAGAAAACATATCTTTAAAGAAGATATAAGTCGTTAAATGATGGGAGAGACGACGATGGCTAAATATAAATCAAAAGGAAAAATTGATCTGCAAGTTTGCAGAATAAATATTACACTAAATTAATTTTACCTATGGACTCATTAATTATTCATTTTCCTGTGACTTCAGGAAAATGAATAATTAATTAATGAACATTTTATGGGAACGATTTATAAAACATTTTCATTTACACAGTTATACGAATTTCTCGTGAGTGTACGATAAATAGTTCAGAAGGGAACGAAAGGAGATTACTAAAGACATTAGAGCTGATGGACCCAGGCTTGTTGAGATTCAGAAAGAAGAATGAAAAATATGCATATGAAGAGAGAGAAAGCGCAGGACTGTTAGGGTTTGAAATGGAGATTGCAAATTTGAGAGAAAATTTATAATATTCATATAAATTATATTTTTATAAAATATGAAGGAAGTAGGAAAAGAAAAGAAATATATGGTCTTATCATCTGCAGTGAGTTCATCGTAAAAGACTCGATTTGACGATAAAGTTTAAGGAATTCTGAATAGTTCGAATCTCAATTTATTTTAATATGAGGTTAGTGTTAAAATCTGAAGTTAATCTGAGTTCGTTCTGAAAAAATAACAAATTACCTGTCTTTCTGAAATTCACTATCGCTGAAGAGTGACTTGTAAGTTCCCTTTGAATATATGTGGTAAGAGGAAAACGCTGAAGTTGTATATATGGATTGGGAGAAGAGGAAGGTATTAATTGGAAATGAGATGAGATCGGATGTCAAAAGAGAGGGTTGTGAATTGAAAAGGAACTCAACTACAAGTCCTTCTTAAACCTCTCCATAAAATACGGTCTCAATAATGTCGTCGAATTCCACGCATTTCATTAGGCGTTTTATCATGAAGTTTCGGGAAAGCTCTTTCACTGGAGTTCTTTCGATTTGAAATGATCTCTTCGTTTTGCGCTTTGAGGAACTAATTGGGCGAGAATCCTCGCTTCGCTGCTTGATGAGTTGCTTTGTTCAATATTGGATAGCAGCTTATATAAAGGTGTAAATATGTCAGCGTTTTTCTTCGCAGCCAGTAGAAAGGTGAGTTATGGAGGCAATTGTTCAAAGATGAGTTCTTTAGATTATGTTTAAATTTAACGACACCTAAAACGATAAAAAAAATAATCTCAACAAGTATCTATATTTTCTACGTCATATTTTAACAAAATCTAATGCGGCATTTGTATAGCCAAGTAGCAGTATGGCTTCGGCAAAAGCGGTCCCGGGTTCAATTCCAGGTGGGAGCACATGTGCGAAGTGACCTTAGATGTTGAAGCACTTTTGAATAAACAACAACTTTAATGCTCTTGCCAACTTTTATTATTATGATAAATTAGTTTATTCCGTTGAAGATATGTAAGAGAATGTTTAATCTTTAAAGCACCAAGGGACATTTTTGTCCCATGAATTTAAACTATTTTGGTTGGTTTGTCTTCCGTCCTATTCTAAATTTTATACCTACGTAATTTGGCTACATATTTTCATAAGTATTGAGATGGTATCAGAATTTGACCCAAATAAAAGAATTTAAAAGAAGAAAACGGTTTTTCAATTTGCGGTTTTCTTACGGTCCTTAAAGGGTTAAAGAGATCATCCGGTACACCTAAGAACGAAATTTGATAGTCTATGTGTATTTAATCAATTATCGTAATACTTTTTCTCGTTATTAATAAATACCCATAAAGATAGTATATTTTGGTTATAAATTCGTATCATTTCTGAAAAATTTTCATAAAATGTTGTATCGAATTAATTTTCATAGAGTCCAAACTTTCGTAGAGTAAATATCGGAAACTTTAAATAAAATTCGCAATCAGTATCAGTTCCATAAAATTTAATGAGTAGTGGATCCGAGCCTGATTTTCGATTCTATTTCTCAATTAACTTGAAAATCACTGCATTGGTAAAATAGAGAAGGAACGATGGAGACTGCTCAGTATTCATACTGTCACTGAAATTCATTTTTTCATTTCTACGTAAAAATGTATTGATTTACCAAGCGTGATTAATTCAAAGTTTCTCGAAGTTGAATAATATTCCTCAAAAAGGCAACACAACCCGAAACGAAAATTTGGACTTTGTTTCGAGGAGTTTTTCGGGCTCGTTGTCTCATAACGTCCATCAGGGCTTCGATTAAACGCGTCTTTCACAAAATAGCATCCGTGACACATTCACTGTGACCACAATCAATCATTTGGAGTTTACGCTTAGAAAAAAAGATTCACGCTTATCTCTCGTTCGCCACGAAATGATGGGCATTCCACCGCAGGTTCGTGTGGGCAGCCTCTGCGATTAATAATTGCTCTTCCGTCAAAATCAAATCACGAAGTTGGAGCGGAATTATAAGCTTCACGTTAGAAGTCCATGTGAATCGAGAGCTGATTAACTGGAATTGAAAATGCTATTCCAACGCGTTTCATTTGGGCCGTGAATTTGTAATTCTTCCACGCAGTCACGTTCACTCGACTCGGGTATCCCTTCACAGATATGTGGTACCGAATGCCATAGAGTAGCCATACTCACGCATATTTTAATTGCCTATTCAAAATCTTATGTATATTTAAAGATCACCCTACACATACACACAGAGCAAATAATAAAACATTGATGAAACGTTTTCAAATCTATAAATGTCAAATTTTCTGATACAAGCATAAAAAATCTTACCTCTCATATCATGTAGATTTTAACTGATGCTTACATAGTTATGTATGGCTATCAAATGTTAATATTTCAAGAGGAAATTTTTTGATATAATTGAAATAATTTCAATTAAAGAACACTGACTACTATCTAGAACATAGATATTAGGTCTCGAAGTAAAAGGTGCAATTTTAACCTCAGCATAGCTTAGTTGAACTTAATTTTGATTCGAAATACGTACTTATCAACTGATCATTACTCAATTTCAGGACTCGGTATTCCTAAATATTCACATATTTCTGTAGAGGATTAAAAATACACGTGTTATATGCGGCTTGAGAATTACAGCAATTAGAGGATTTAAACAGTCTACGCAATATTATTATCTAATAATAAATCACAATCCACATGGCTCATATCCATAAAATTGCCATAGATAAGAAATATAGATATAGAAATCTTCAATTAATCAATACAATGCTAAATTATTTAATTATTTTCATAAAAAAATATAAAACATTTGATTTTGGAAAGTGCGAAAAAAATCTTCCAGAGACGCAACAAAATTTAAAACCTTGAAAGTATAATTATAAACAGACAAATCTTTAAACTTAAAAACTCTTAATTGTAAATGATTATTCCAAAGACAAATTTAATATCCTGTTGATTAATTTACTAGTTAACGGTCTATAACACGATCGGATAAGCCCTTTTGGCAATTTAGCAATGTCGAGGAGCATTGTAATTTGCTGTTCGTGAGAGGCAGACCAGAGGGAACTCAAACAAAAAAAGTACCCGTGGAAAGAACAAAAAATAGGAAAAGTGTTGCGTTACCTCAGAATTATCTTGATAAACCACTGCCCAGCACTTCTTCCCTTGACCTGCGCCCACGTTCGCTCCCAAAATCTTCCTTTCTACTCTTTTTCCTTTCTCATCTTTTAGCTCCTTTTTGTCCTAACTGCCGACTTGTTCCTCCCACTCAAATTCTACCGCTCGCCGACCGACAATTTTCCACGAATCGCCTTCTTTTAACGAGTCTAATTCTTTTATCGTCCCCCATTTATACTCTCGTTAATTTTACAACTTTAACACATATTTCTTGAAAGAGAAATAGAATTTGAGATTGTTTAAAGACGATTTTCTCTGACGATGCGTGAGATTTCACAAATCACCTCCTCAAAATTTTGCAAAAAGAAGCAAACGTTTCTTTATTATCGCTTAACTACAAAAATGATTTATCTGAACAAAATACATTCCAATTTTACGTTCTAAATTATAAAAATAAGGCAAATAATTATGGCTTTATTGTTTTATTCTAGCAAAAGTAAAAGTTCATGATTTTAGTCGTATAGTATTTGCTAGGATGTAACGAAAACTGATTCTGAAAAGAAAGAAGGTAATTAATTGGAAATCATCTGAAGTTATTAACAGATACTTTATTTAGTCTAAAGTATTAACAAAATGAATGCAACCGATAAGCATGAGTCTTTCCTCTGCACATCGCGCCTTCTGAAATACAAACTTTATTAGATCCTTCTGCAAATAATATTAATATGAAGAAGCTGTGAAAAACGTCAACGAGCACATTTCTGGAGATCACATTTGGCTGCAACAATTATAGCGTGAATGTTATATCGATATACATAAATTAAGAAATTTGAGGAATGATTGGATTTTTAGCCTACGAGAATTACTATACTTATATCACTCCTAATTTAAGTTCTCTTACTGATAAGTATTGATGATTTATGACTCCTATGCAAAGTCGTGGGCTGAGTTATGAACCTTCGGCGAACCTTGTTCTTCGTTCGTATGATATAGTTTAATCGATGGTATCTGACAATCTAATTAACTAAATATAGTATTATTACGATCGCATTACTCTCGATGTTTTGTTTTGTTTCATTTTTAAACTTTCATTTCATATGCCTTAAGGAAAATATTTGACAATTATTAAACACGTACGTTACTTTAAATTAGAGTTCTATCTGAAAAAAAAATGATCAAAAATTTAGAATCAACTGCTTGGACCGTGACTTCGTGGTATGGATCCATCAGGAGCGAAAGTGAAACCAGAATATTTTATTTGGGTGCGACCATGGTTTCGACTCATGTCGCATCCAAATAAAATATTCTGTGCTCTAGTAAAAGTTGGTTTCACTTTCGCTCCTGATCTAAAATTTGATCATAATTGCTGATAAAATCATACGTATGCCAGAACCAAATCTTTATGCACTTTTAAAATCCTACGAAAAGATTTGAACATATTTTGCCCCTTCAAGTGAGTCTCGCTAATTTTGCGAGCTCTCACTTCGAAATTTAATTCGTATTTTTCTTATTTACACGCACAGCCACGTGTTTCAGATAAATGCGTCTCGTAAAGAAGGCGAGGACGAATTTATCGTGTTTCACCCCGACTGAGACCGCTAAATGGGAAAGAAAAAGAGTACGTCGGAAGAAAAAGCCTTTGCAAACGTTATGTTAACCCTTAGCTTTTCTTAATGCATGACTCTCTGATCTTCAACTTTCAGCTGCCGATCGCCATATGCCTTCCATCTGCGATCTCCTCGGAAGTAATTTAGCAGCGCCTTTTCATGTTGTCTAAGGACCCCAGTACCCGGTGATATTTACTTCGACGCAATTTGCAGAATAATGAGATTTCTATGATTTGAATTTAACGATATAAATTAGGATACGGCCCTTGAGACCTAAAACTGATTTATTCGGAGGTAATAATGGTTTCAGAATGAAAGTTCCACACGGTCCGTTCAAGACCCTTTTGTCGTCCTCTTTTAACGGAATTCCCATGCTCCGCAGCAGCTCTAGCAAAAATCCCTTTTGAATTCAACGGACAGAGTGTATGTGGATCACGTGACTGCCAAAAACCCAGTCGAAGCCATCCATCCGGTCCTGGCGGTTTTCACGGACCACTAGCAAGTGAGGGGGGGGGAGACGCAATAGCAACAACAAAAGGAGGGGGAGGACATTGGATTGGAGGACCCGTGCTCGACTTGTCCAGGTATGCCATCTGGTGCTTGTCTGAGCATCCGATGATGCCTCTCTTCCTATTGAAGGGGAACAGAGCGCACCAATTAGGGAAACAAAGCTACGACGACGGACGATTAATGCGGGAGAGTATCCCTTTTGCATTGCGTTTTCGATCCAATTCTTCGATGCCGGATCAATTATTGTCCGTGAGTAGCTTCCTCGGACAACAGGTACTTTGACCAACATTTGCACCGTAAAATATTTATATCGGTATTAATAGTTGTATCATTCTGATTATTTTTATTTGAGTGTGTTATTGGAATGTTAACCATTTTCCTCGAAAGTATACAGGAATTTACATTAAATTAATTGATATGACTGAATATTATTTGAAATTGTGGATAAGATCATCTACGCTAAATGTGGCAACTGCATTTATTGTTGCTAAATTCGAACTATCAGATCATAATTAATTTCCCACCTGATTTTATAAATGAAAACTGTTCCTAATTACTGAAGGTCTTTGATGGAAGCTCATTATACTGAAAATTTCAATTTCGTGACAGCCTTTTGCTGATCTATTGGAAGAGTATTTATTGCCACGAAGCGTTTTAAAATAATAAATGGTAAAAGTGTAACAACCGCGGAAGAAATAAAGCTCTAATTTTCGGATTGGTACTCAAGGGTTTGGTCATCCATCATCGTGGACCTGAGAGAATATTGTGAGTACGATCTGCTGCATTCGATCCCCTGTTCTTACAAACCGAAAGTGTTGTTGAAGAGAAACACGTCCCAAAACATCGAAGCAGCAGCTGACTCCTCGCTTCATAAGCCAATATTATGGTCTGGTGATCCGGTTGTCGATATAGTTCCGCATAGCGATGTAATGAGGCCACAAGAGCACGTGCCCTTCTATTATAAGAGGCTCAATACAAATTGGGGTTCGTGCTGGTCAAGGGTCTCTCCAAAGGGTACACTATTGATAAAAGGCGGACCTCTACCGCTAATGAAAGTGTGGGCTCATTTCCTGTCTTATATTAAAATCTTAAGTAAAGCTATATTTATACTGAAAATTATGAATACCAGAACGTATTCATGGGTAGTTTAACTATACGTCCAGTTTACATGAAATATGCGTACAATAAAAGCTCGGTTCATTTTCATACCGATTTTAATTATCAATATATTTCCTCGATTTTCATCCGCCTTAGTTTTATTAATATGAACTACTTAATAAAGGTTCTTGTTTATTATACCTATGTATAATTGCATTGCAATTTCAGAATAATACTGCCTTGGACAAAACGTACATACGGAGATTTATTGATCATTCACTGTTTTTACGGCGACATCTGTTTAAATATAAAGCATAGAATAACTATTATTTAATAATTTTAAAACCCCCTTTGTCGAAAGGAAATTTTCGAATCAAATTATTTATCATCAAAGTTTACCATGATGGCACTATAATTCCTCTGGTGGTAGATGCGATTACACGCGAGCACACTCGAGTATGCTGTTGCTTTTTATAATTAGGTTTTTCGTTTGCGGTAACACCGTCATGTCCTAATAATTTGTTTCAATTGTGTGAATTCAGAAGCTGAAAATACGATTTGATTGAGCGCACACGTCATTGAGATGAAAGCCATTCGTAACGTAACAATATTCGGCATTTCGAGAACCATTTCATAGGAGCGTCTGTCCTCCTAAGATTAACATTTCATCGATGGGCCCAAAGGACGCCTGGGTGATCTCAATCAAGTGACGCCAGCAGTATAATGGCGGTCAATTGGAGCGCATCTCGAGATGCATGTGCCTCCTGAATGACGGCTAATCAACCGATTCAAACAAAACACGTCTAATCAGCCGATAAACTAGCCCAGCTTCGATTTCCTGCCATCGATACCCTCAAAATCCAACCCCTTTTTCGCGCAAATATCCCAATCAATATCGAAAAGGGGATTGCTCATCCGCGCCTACTTGGAATAACTGTCGATATTTCGCGCGGAAGGTGCTACTCAATTGTTTGCCTTCTCTCAGTGCGTATAATCAGCCTAAGCTATGCACTATTGGTTGCTAATTTTTTTCAAGTTTTACTTTCATATTAGACCGTAATATCATAGAGTAAGGAACCTTATCCTTACTCTATGGTAATATATAACTTCAATCACACGACATAATTCATTTTAAGAAGTCAATGAACAAAGTTAACGGTAAAGGATGTAAAACGATAGATTCTAGAATCAACAACTTCGGCCTTGACTTTGTGGTATCGCTCCATAATAACAGGGTGAAGAAAAACTATCTTTAACAAATACCACAAGATAAATTTTATTACACGAGACGATGATGCGACGCATCGAAACCATGGTCGTGTAATAAAATTCATCTTGTGGTATTTGTAAAAGATATTTTTTCTTCACCCTGTTACGATTGATTCTTTCACACCTTTCACAAAACTCCCTTTGCTGATAACAATAATATGAATATGTCGCCGTGATAAGACTTGTATTCGGCCGCTAAAATGACAGTTCATGTTACTTTTGAGATCTATTTAAATATTTTTGAACTAATTTCGTAGGGAAAATCAATAATATCCCTTGTCATAACTAACATGAATAATTTTTCTCGTTATTTGTTTGAAAATGGTTTCTCAGAGACCTTTCAGAATTATTTTCCGCCACTTAAATTTATACGAATGCAAACGACTGAAAACAGCGTTGCTTATTAAGGAATAGATAATTTACGTTAAAATGAGAACCTCCTCAAACATGACTCCATATAAAATATATACTTGTTCATCTAAAAATCATCATAGTCCAATTTAATAATTATTTAATTACTTTATTTGGGTAATTTTGCGTTCCTTAAGAATAGAGGAATGTTTTCCTCTGCATGCAAAGTGAACCACTAAGGAATCTCTTCGTTTATACATTTTATATTTTTATGTGCAGAAAAGGTATGATAGGCATCCATGCGGTGGCATTCCTTACAAAATGATTCCTTCTAAGCTGCCCAAAAAATTTTGCCTATAGTAAGATGTTTAAATTTATTATGTCTGTATACTTTTGTATGGAGTTAAATATGCTAACAAAATTATACCATGAATTTTGTTTTACTGAGCTGTGTTAAGCTATAATACCCTCAGAGAAATTATTTACAAGAACTTCTGATTAACGTTGTAGCCACCGTGAATTTGGAAGAGTCAACCTCCGTTCTTCGGCCCTGAAACCTGATAAGTGAATCACTATCGCACGACTTTCTCTCGCTTTTTGCGAAAATGCGGCGTCTTTTGTATTAGTGGCGCGAATAATTTTATCTCTCGCAAACTAGAACACGCGCCATCTTTCAAAACGCGTTCTCGTAAATTCATAAAAGACTGGTTTTCCACTTGTGTTTTGCCTTTTATCAGAAAGTTCCATCGAAAGAGTTCTCAGGGCGTATAAGTAAGTCACTTCATTATTTGAAATGTGGATAAATACGGTGAAGGTAAAAGAAATCGATATATTTAGCAAACTCGTCCTAATATCTATATTCTAGAAAATTGATCTTCGATTACCTGTATCTTGAAATCGCTGCAGGAAGCTGATGTTATCTCATCTTCAGTTATGTACAATTCAATGCTCACTAACATTATGCAACACTCGAAACTTCATGTCGAGAGAATATTCTCTGGGGGAGAAGGAACGTTCCACCGGGAGTTAATCTGGTATATTTCAAAACAAACTATGGCTTCCATGCATAGATAGGATCAAATATTCAGAGACATCTCTCGACATCCTGTTTTCTAACTTTATTTGCTTATGTCTATACACTTCATATTGCTATGGCTCTTCCTCAATAATCACTATATCGCACAATAATAATTAATTTATCACGAACTATCGTGATGAGAAAGACTTGTCTTTTCATGGCACTCCGACCGGAAGAAGCACCAATGATCACTCAGAGGCCTTATTACTGTGGGGCAGCGATTTGGCAAAGACGCCGTAAATTTCCACTACTGAATTGGTAAATAATAAGAAATGTATTTTCAACATTGCAAATTTTATTTGCTCTTCTTCTTACATTCGAATTACATCTTACATCCGACTGATGTTGTATTTAGCAGCTTTAATTCCGTAATTTTCCGCTGGACACTTCAAGAGTGTCATATTTCAAGGAACCCAGCTTGAGTCATTTTCGTATAATATTTATTTGTCAATACGCGCATATGAAATAACAAAGTTTGATTCCGTAATAAGAACATTCTAACGATTTAGCAAAATTGAAGCGAAAAATAATTGCAAAAAATCTTCCCAAGGCCGTTCCCGGGGTCTTTGAAATCCTCTGAATCACAGTTCAATTTTATCCGTAAACCTATTGCTTTTTTTATATAACGGGTATTTTGTCGATCAAAGCATTTTATCATGTCCACTTCGTGTGAAAACCGCAGCCAATTTTGGGAGTAAAGGACACTGTTCCATTTGATAAACGGCAGCAAATAAACGGAGCGAAAATAATAAACTCGTTAAAAAAATTCCCCTTCCCTTCCAAGGCCTTCGGTGAAACGGAAATGCTGTTAAGGCTCCCACTGTGAATAACATCCACCGCGCAGTCCAAGGTCCCTCTTTTCAGTGCACAAGTCTCTCTGATCCATTTTAACCCCGAGGTACGTAACTTCTCAATTGCTATTAAACGGATTCCTGATTTGATAGACCCGGAAACTAAGAATGTTTTCCGTGATACCAATTGCCGTCGTGTAAATATTGATCATCTGTAATATCTGTAGTTATAAACGAAAAGCATAATATTTAACATTTCCAAAAACAAACCAAAATTTCCGCATTTGCAGAGCAACTGATATTCAAAGTATAACAAATACGGTAATGTCGTATATGCAACGCTGTAATTAACAGCGAACCACTGCTGTCGCCATTAAATTACGTATATGAGCGATTCGATCTTAAGTAATAGCATTCAAATAATAAGACAGAACCTGCATTTCGGATAACTCTATTTAAAAATGAGAAGGAAACTTAGAAGAGAAACGTTTACTTCCTTCAAGAGAGAAAAATTATAAAAAGCTTATTAGCGTAAAAAATGATTTATTGTATATAATTTTAATTTGAATCCCTCTTCTTGGATCTTACCAAGGAAATATTATTTACATAAAAAATTGTGTACTACATCTAAACTTCTATATTAACGAAACTAACTTTTTACTTTCTACATTTGTAGAACAGAGAAAGTATTGTTTTCATGAAAAAAATCGACTTCGAGATTTCAACGGAAATACACGTTTTGAGGTCCATAGAACACGTGTTGACCATTTTCGGAATTATGTCTGTCTGTGTGTGTCTGTGTAACTGTGGGCGCTCTAACGTGACAACTATGTGCCGTATCAATCGTTTGTGTTGTTCGTGTGCTATTTTGCTCTTCGTTCGTATTTTGATTTCATTTCCATCGCCCATTATATTGAGTTGGATGTATAATCAGTTTTGTGAACCATCCTATATTGGTGCTTGCAAAGGCCATTACCAAAGGTAATTTTTCCCTCAAATACCAGTTTTATAAATGTTAAAACCTACTCACCACTTTCAAAGTTTAGAACATTCCCTACGAATCAATCAATAAAAATATAGGAGTAAAACATTAATGTAAACGTTGTGTTTATTAATTTATTATTTATTTCTCTAGATTTTATGAATTTTTGAAAAGATGTATAAGTAATTACTAAGCTATCATCTATTCTGTCGAATTCTATTTTTTGTTATTCTTATCAAGCCAAATTGCTGCGGACGGTCATTATATATCGTTAAACGACACAAAGTCAGGACCTGGCGCATTAATGGTATATCCACAGAAAGGGGTTGTTAATAAAGCCTTCTCATTAACATTATTCCCATATTCAGTTATGGAATCATTTTGGACGTGTTAAAATACATCGAAACTCGACAGCAGAATGTGAGTTTGTCAAGGACACGAAACACGTTTATGTGCAGACGCCGCCTCCGACAACCTTTATGTATCAACTCAGGGATAAAAACCATATCTAGAAATTTATATGTATCTTATTTAAATTTTCAATAAAAAATTTTATACCCAAAAATTTGTAATTCTATTCGCATTATGTTTTCCTTTCGTTCAGCATGAGGTATCATTTGTTTCTCATTGTTCTCGACAAAAACGTCACAAAAGATTACGTCAAATTCACTTGCGCTGATAAGTCAACTTTTGAAAATTACAGGAAAATTGTCATACAGTTCGCTATACCTATTCAATCCCATTTCGCAAAATACAAATTCGGTTACTATAGCAATAAAGTAAACCCAAACGTTTTCAGAACATCACCCAAACTTTTTTTACATTTTCTGTTTTAACCTCCCCCGTGGACTGAGGAACATAATTTACACAGATGACACAGATTTCCAAAACTATGGCAAGCTCAGGTTTAGAATGACATTCTAAAGTCATCTTTCGATATTTATAGATAGATACACACATTGTTTTCAAACCTTATCTAGGATATCAAAAATTACATCACGATGCAATTTTAATTTAAATTTCAGACTACGTTCAATTCTCTCTCTACCTCAAATTCCGCAATAATCTCAGAGGAAGCGTCCAATAAAGCAGTAGCCAATGAATAAATCACCTCCGAAATGAGTATCAAAGGAAAACTTTGCAAATTCGGGTTGGAAAGGATAACACATCGATATGAATGTGAATCTGCATCAACCGTTACTACTCCAATGCAACAGATTGAGACTAAACACGAAATGAAAATGGACCAGATCAATATTGAGCGATTCCTTTTACGGAGCGATTTAACCGTTGGTTCTTCAAGGACGCAGAGATTACGTTCTATTTATAGTTTTATTTCCGAAAAGAAGGGAAGGCTTTCGTGCATTGCATCGCATTGGCCATTGTTCCTGTCCGATGGCGCATTTTGGACCCCAGAAGCACTCGAAGGCGATAGTTGTCCATTCGACGCATTCATGATTTAAGGAAATGATTAAATCGAAATATTTATTGCGGCATTTCGCAGGAGGAAGGCATTATTCCGATGCGCTTCGTAAGATTTCGAGACGATTAAAAGGATCGCAATCCAATCCCAAAATATTCACCACTGCACCAATGATTTCGCTCTCAGCGATTTGCTTTCAAACGCACCTCTCTAATTGCCGTATTCCGCCAAATCCGTTCATCATTTCCGACGGATACATTACCCATTAGCTTTACATCTTTCACTCAAAAATGTTCTCTTTCACGGATGAATCCCTCTTCGGAAAAAAAACATTTAATAGCGCTAAGTGGTAGCTGCAGTCTCGAATGTCCGTGGAAATATTTCGAATTAATTAAAATAACACGATTGAATAGGAAGTTAAATTACCCTCTTAAGGACCATAAGTGAGGGAAGAGGAAAAAATATTAAAATTATAAATTTCCGATGAATGAGAAGAATTGACTGTGCGGGGGTGAAAACGACCTTCGCGCCTCCGACACTGTTTTGCATCGCGCAGAAACAGTTACGAACAATATCCTCGAGAAAATTGGTTCTGCCGACGCCATATGGCAGAGATAAATATATTCAGACGATGGCGGTAACGTGACATGCGTTTTTCCTTGGCTTTCGGTCCACGGAGAAGGAAGTGATTAAGAGTGTAGCTGACTTAACCAAAGCTGCATTCACCGTTAAAATGCTTCTTCTTTATGTCGTAAAAGCGTTTAAACGGAATGTAACGTTCTTTTACATCGCGAGTGCGTGGAGGCACAGAGTAACTTACGTATTTTTTTAATAATACAGTACATACAATGAATTTAATAAATAATCCCCACGCGCCACTGGCGGACTGCAGGTTTATAATATTTGTCCATACATAGATAACGAAGCAGATATATATTGCAGGAGGAGAGTATAAATTCACTAGCCAAAAACTATTGTAAGAAATATGTAGATTCAATATACATTAAAAAACACCTTTTACTAAGGTATCGGCAAAATATGTTCCTTTTTTGAGCGATTGAAAAGCAATTTTCCCTATCGATTCACGAAATGCACGAATATTTCGCGCTGCTTTTGGAGCCGCTCAATTCACATTACAAGAGGCCCTTTGTCGTTCCGCGCGATAAACGCGCCTCGAATGCAAGCAAAATAAAGAATTAAAATCTCGTTAAACTGGTTTGCAAAAGGGGGACCGTCTTTTTTAAATGGAAAACACAATGGGATTTTGGAGAAAGAGTAAGAAGAAAAAGTAAGGCGGGGAGGTATTCCAGAGCTGAGGATGAATTTACCAGAAAAGGGATGATTAACACAGCGATCTTCCTTCGAGAGCTCCTTCGCTCATCCTCGCTGATCGAAATATTTCGGTCTAAGAGGGTGTTAACAGAACAAAGAGGAGGATGGATCCACCGTGAGGAGAACTTGGAGGAATATCTTGCGGTCGACGATTCTTTGAAAGCATCTCAAAGTCTGCACTGGAGTCCACCACTCGAAATTTTATCGGCGAAGTTTTGCTCGGCGGGGGATGGATATCAATCCTTTGATGGACTCACCTGTGAGAAGGAATTCCGGGACGTCGCTGGCAAATCCTCGTATTCCTCGCGTCTCCGAGATAATCCCAGTGGGACGCCCTTACCCCCTTGGCTCCGTGGACCACCTCTTCGAGACAGTATCACACCGCCGTCTGCCCCTTTTCCCCTTCGCTGCCCCGCCTCTGCCCCCGCCGCGGGGGCGTGCAAGGGGGCGAGCCACAACCTCCCATCAACTCACTCCCGACTCCGGACAGGGGAAGCCGTCCGGTGCATCGCAACCCTTTTGGACGGCGATGGAGTAAACGGTGCGTGGAAGGACGCCGACGTTCGATCTCCGAAATATTCCGAAGTACACGAGGATTCGAATGAAGAAAACACCAAAAAATCACAGCCTCTACCGGCAAATCTTTCCCGGAAGATGATGGACGGCAGTTTCTACCGGAAAAACTTCTGGTCTTACAACCCACAACTGGTGGTAGCGCGCTTTGCGCTTGTTTCCTTTCGAACACGATTCGGATTTTCCGCCGCAGTTGTTGTCGGCACGGGTTAGAACCGCAAACTCTCCAGACACCTGACTGCGAAGGCGCCCCTCTCAACGCCCCCTCTAACCCCACCACGGCCGTTGGGACTGCGTGCGCAGGTGCGACTGTGTTTGTCTTCCACCGCCCTCCCCTTTCTCTTAAATAACTCCTCTCTTTACCCAACCGTTTTCTCACTCTTCCAACTATTTCTCCGACCATACTCTATTTATTCACGAAAGAACAGAAAACAACACCATCTTCCTTCTCCCTCCACCGCAACGCGATTGGCAGCACTTTCGCTCGAAGGGCGGGAAATAACTTCTGATCGGGTTCGAAAGCATCCGATGGCGATACAAGGGTCCCTTCCCAGTAATTCCCCTTCTTTTCCATCGAGGATCTTTTAGTGGGGCAACGACTTACGATAGCGGCTTTGTTTGGGTGGATACGAGTCAGGGTCATGTGATCGTGGGGGGCAACTTTTCATTCTTGCAGTTGAAAGTGGTTTTTCATCGAAGAAATGATTTGGAGATGATATCTACCAAAAATACGCATTTTACAATAGAATCTTTGGCATTTTATAATGCCAGGATGAAATTAAGTACGAGAAAATGAGTATTGTCTGCGCACTTTCAAGACTCTCCAAATGTTCCTTCCCTTGCTATTCTTTCCGAAATCTCAGCTCCGTTTGCCCTCTCTTCGCCATTGCGAAAATTGTTTATTCTCGCAATGATCTCCCGGGAAAGATTTTTATCACTTTTCTTTTGTTTTAAATCTCTCGTGAATAAACTTCTTGGCGTGAGCTTGTTCCAATTTCCCTCACCTCCACGAGGTTCCCGAAATGCTTGAAAGATCTTCTTTATAGTTAAGCTGTTATTGGCTATTTAAAAGACAATACTGTAAAATAAAACCATTCTCACAGTAGTCCACAGCTCACAATGTACTAAGTATTTCGAAGTATTACTTTCCACAAAAATACAATAAAATACAAATTTCCATTTGCATAGATTTCAAGTGATTGAGTATAGTGAGGTTCGTAGGAATGCCAACCATTCTCATAATTTTCTGCAGCGGCACGTTACATTTTTCATAATTTTTAAGTCAGCTTTAGTTATGGCAACAATGATGTCAAAGGTTGTTCGTCGGGCAAAAAATCTATTTCGAACTAAATTTCTGAAAACTTTCTTCTGTAATTTTAAGTCTTTCAAAAGGTTACGCTACAGTTGATCAGGTTGGTAAGTTCAGTAACCTTTACCTTCTTTCCGTTTCTTGAGACTTAATTGACAAGATTGAACTGTTTATCTACATTACTATTCTTGTCCTTCTGTCTTTGCCTGCCCAGATAAGGTCGTTGAGTCAACTGCGGCAGGGAAAAATAATAAATTCTGAAATTACAGAAAGCTTTTCTATCCTTCTGTAGAGAGTTTAACAGAAGTATGCGCAAAAGAGATTCAAAGCACTCGTATCGGAAATGGATGGCGATGTGAAAACAACGATGATAAATGAAAATGATTCCTACTTCGCATTTATAGGGAGCGAGTGATTGAAAAAACAACAGAGAACGCGTAGCATCTCTTCCAGTTTTATTCAATTTGTGAAAAATGTCTTCCTTACGTAGCATGTAATTTTGCAAACCAATAACCTTAATGAAGAAACCCTGAATACATATTTTCCTTATATTTATGAAATCATAATTTTTGTAAGTGACAGCAAAGGTCACTTCGTATATTATGTCCACAACCGAGGATCGAATTCGGGTTCGCTTCCACTAAAGGTTAACACTTGGCCATCGGGAGCCTTGAACATCCTTAAGTTTAAGCATAGAGTGTCCTTACTCTATGGTTTAAGTTAGTTGTAAAAGGAGGAAATTTTGATATTGATCGTCATGATGAGTTGATTCAGAATAAACAATTTCAATTAAAATTTTTTCTCTGATATTACATTTTATCCTTGTCTTCGTATCTTTCATAAAAAATCGACTAATAAATTATTTAAAATATTTTAAAGTAAGTAATTAAATAATAATAAAAACATTGATATAATATTTTAATAGCAATAATAAGTTTTTAATTTAGATAGAGCTGAGTTTAATTTACCATGGAACTAGATTATTATAATATTTTGAAATGGTTGTTAATATGAAAATAATTTACATAAAATTCGTTAGTTCAATGACCAAAGGTAACCAAAATATAAAAAGAAACATCTGGTATAAACCAAACGCCGCACTACAACACTTCTAATACAATGCTAAAGTACAATACTATTTTTTTCAAGGGAAAACTTGAGATATTATTATTGAATTTATCAATGACAATAAGCGTTGCTTAGAAAAATACGAAGGATTACTTTCTTCCAAACCACGGAATATTGAATTAAATGTTGATCGATCCTCTGTTGAAAATCGTCTCCATAGAGACGGTGAGAAATAGAGAAAGTGCAAAAGAAGGAAATTTGGTTCGATACAATCTGAAAGACATCGAAGAACAAGAATATCGACAAGACCTGCGAGATCTTGCTCCAAAAAGCTTTGTCGCATAGTTGCAGGTGATAACAAGCAGATCTATTATAATAAAACTTAATTTTAAAAATCGTGGTTCGTTTCGAGTTAAACCACCGCAGTGGGTACGAAAAACTGAGCCTACATTTCACAACACAAGGCAACAGGTTACAAAACACTTGGAAAGAGTAAATTGGTAAATTCTACCATAACTGCTTTATTCATCAGACTCCATTGGTTCCGGTCCATGCAGTCGGCACTTTCGGTCCAGTTCTTATGAATCATCCAAAAGTGGTTTGACGAATTGCTCATATTTTTTTCATTAGAGGAATCCGTTTTTCTCCTGAAAGGTGGAGAATTTCGTGACTGCCGATGGATCAAACTTCGAATGAGCATATCTTGATTATCATTCAATCAAGACGTAATCTAGAACTTATGAGAGTGGAGACTTATTCGCAAATCTAATATTATTGAGTGGAGAGAAATAGAATAGAAAATTGATAAGACTAGTAAAGCATAAGATCTTATGTAGCGGAAAAGTTGACTATCTGGCGCAGAAATTAACTTATCAGGCAGAAGAGGAGATAAAAGCAGCACAATTGTCAACATGAGGGCAAATACTGTGGAAGTGGACCCACGTCCTTTCCTGGCACTTAAATGCGCTCTTTCCCTAATCTTCCTAATGTTGGTATTTCAGTAATTTTCTTTCACGATCTAGTTCATCACGTCAAGTGAAAATAAAATTGTTTCTCTTTTAGCTTACTTATCCATTAAACTCGTTTTTATTCAAACTATTTCGAAGATGAAGTATTTAAAGGTAATCAGAGAATGCTGCATGATGGTTTCAAAAGAGGCCAAACCAACTCCGCCGCGACGGAATGATGTGAAGAAGAAAGGTTCTCCAACTACACTTCTATTCAAGCATTTCTCTAAATTTTAAAAGAGATGCTCGAAGAAAGGATATATCACTCATATAAAATAGTAATATATCAAACGATAACGATTCAGGGTTAATTTTGTGGTACTTATTAACTTGTAAATAATCTATGGTAAACAAACTTTTACTAGACCAATAATTTATTATCCGAATAACACGACCCAGGTTTCGTAGCGTCGCTACATCAGGTGATGATGTAGCGACGCTACGAAACCTGGGTCGTGTTATTCGGATAATAAATTATTGGTCTAGTAAAAGTTTGTTTACCATAGATTATTTACAAGTATTATATCTTTATGTGATAATACATATTGTATAAAAATATTATACAAAGTAGATTCAATAGAATTTTGAATCTCATTTCGCATTAGCGAGTAAAAGTCCTCTTATCTTCGAAAATTCTTGAATCAAAAATCAGACTGCAATACTCGAAGAACTCGATTTAGACAGTCGATAAAATACTCGAAGAACACGAAGATACGGTGTGGATGTTCATAAAAGATAAAAGTTCACAAAAGAACTCACTTTGGCTGTCGTGTAATGTGAAAAGTCCTTGCGATTAACACGATTAAATGGGAAAGGATCCACTCTTAATATTATACGCTCACGCAGAAGGAATCTTCTTTTTAACTTTGTCTTACGAAGTACCGCATCAAAGAAGCCCATCTGAAGTATCCAGTCGGGAAAAAATCGTGCATCGCCATTACTCACCATTTTCATTTGTTTTATAGACAGCTAAATACCTACTTATTCACCCATCTCTAACCTTTGTAAGTGCATGCACGCGAATAAAAATACTGCAATTAATAAAAGATGCAAGAAAAGCACCCTCTTCTGGCAAATATGCTAGAAAAGGGGGCTATAAAGTGTCCATGCTGAAAAATTCCCGTAGAATCCAAAGAGATTCTACGGAAATGTTTGAAAATATTATGAAATCTACTAACAATAGAGGACAAAATAAGATTGATTTCGTGACCTAAGCGATCAGTCATTAGAAATTTCTCTCATGAGAGACCAAGGTTGAGTAATTGGTCAGGCGTAGGAAATCCTTTAAAGTGGACGTTTGATAGACGACCCAGGGAAAAATCCGAAGAAAAGGAAACGACATTTTTTAGAAAAGAGGACGAAGATCACAACGATCAATTTCTTAAGGAGGACGTTCGAAGATAAGAGAACGTCGAAAAAACCTTAGAACGGAATGAAGATTAATGATGGCG
The DNA here is from genome assembly GCA_947579665.1 of Sympetrum striolatum. NCBI lineage: Eukaryota > Metazoa > Arthropoda > Insecta > Odonata > Libellulidae > Sympetrum > Sympetrum striolatum. The sequence goes on from OX388342.1 coordinate 12,761,828, forward strand.
AAAATTGAAACACTGCGACACACTGCCCGGGAGGACATTTTTCAAGGATAAGAAGAAAATTTAAAATAAGGTCACGAGGAACAACTTTTGTCGACACCTTTATTTTTCTCCAAAATAAATGTTATTACGTTTCGATCCCTCATTCTTCATGCATTTAAATATACTTTTCACAGCATTCGGCAATTTTGAGCACAATATTAATTATCTTTTAGTTGGAGATTTGAGGTTGACTGTGAAAAATGTCGAAAGAAAAAATGAGATGTAGAGGGATGTCAGGGAGGTGATGACTCTCTCCGCAGCATCCGAGAGAGAGGATGCGATCACGAAGAGTGCGATGGCCGAGGACAAATGGAAATACTTGATAAAAGCAAAATACGGATTCAGTTATCAAATAGTCCGCTTAATGACGGAAATACAATGTAACACAAAATAATAAAATTTGATTTGTAACTCCTGTGAGAGATTGTAATGTAATTCTTTTACTGTAAGCGAAAAATAAATCCCGACGTAAGAAACTCTATTTGACAAATAACGTGGGTATTCCCTATTACTGGAATAACCCAGGGAGGAAATTTTTGAATAAATAATAGATATCACCGACCATTACGCAATAATCGATTATCTTATTTAAGGGACTTTCTTTCTCCATTAATTCTGATTGTTATAGAGATTATAAAACGCATAAAAAGTGATCCATTCATTTTTAATCGATCACTGCAGATAATTGAAAAATGATAGATTATGAGATAGTTCTTTATAAATAAAGGATATAACTACAAGATAATATTCTCACTTTTATGAAGCATAAATGTGCGTTTTTGACATCTCCGAACAACGGAGGACTCAAATGAGGTTTTTAACTGGAAAAAATTTAATTCATTGTCTTGAAGTACTTGAATGATTGTGTGATGACAGGAATTAGGGTAATTCCCTTAGCATTTCTCAATCTCTCATAAACCTTCTGTAATATGTAAACTTTAGCCTCCCAAAAATAAGAAAAAAGTTAATGAACAATAAATTTCCATAAAGCGTATCAAGATTATTTTTAAATATAAAATTCAATTATCTTCAGCTTTGTCATCTTTTTAAATGTGAATTCACAAATCTTCAGGTTGTTGACGATTATAACCCCACCTTTCACATAATGCAAATAAGATACCAAGATATTATGGAATTAGCTCCAAATTAGAATCTCCCAGCATACTTTTAGACATATATTGATATTTCTTGAAGATTCTGCTTGGATAGATTTCTACAGCACCAAATGCTAGTTTACTTTATCCACCACTATTCTATGAGTGAAGCATGAACTAAAATTATACCCACTGTTTAAAAAAATGATTATGATTAAATGATGAATAATGATGCATTTCATGTGAAAAGTCCTGGTTGAAGAATAATTCAAAAGATAAATGCTATAATTAGCAAGTGATAATTTCAGGTGTGAATAATTGAAAAGCACATTTATGATATCATATATCCAGCACACATATCTAATTTTGTTGCAATGCAATGACCATTTGAACATCAAATAAGCAGCAAATAACATGTTTATAAAGAAGTTGATTTCCATATATGCAATTTATTTTGTTTTTTACTCCTCTTAAATAGACATAAGGCAGTTATAGAGATGCTCCTCTTCCGTTTCAAAGAGAAATTCAATTCATTCAGCATATAAATTACTATTATTATATAAATTATATTATTTATTAATCAAGTATTTTGTGCGCTATATCCTAATTTGAAGTCCCTAAATAATTTTTTTTATTCAGGAATTATGCTCAACAGAATTATAGCTGAGCGTTGTTATCATTCAATAAAGAAGGGGATGTATGAAGATTGATAGCCACAAGAGTGAGCAGCAATTCATAATTAATAACATTCCTAAAATATCTCAAAGATATTTCTACTGATATTCAGGAAAGATATTATATTGAGTATAGTAATGAAATAATTATCTCATCATCTATTCATTGAGATTTAAATAATAAATTATAATATATCAATGTATTTCTAATTAAGCAATTTATGTTAAGTACTTCACTAATGGTTGTACAAGAAGTGAAAAATAGTGACTTGGCTGGGACTCAAACCCAGGCCTCCGAATTTCCAGGCAGATGTTCTAACCAAATAAACTACTGATCAACACCATTTTCACTTCTGTAAATGGAGGCTTTTATGTTCAAAGTGGTGGTGCTCCAAGTAGTGGCACCAACCACCACCAGAGGTCCTCACTGAGGCAACCGAAACACAAAGCGATATTAAGAGAAATCCCATCCAGGAAATTTGACAAATTATGGAAATGAATTTAAATTTAGCACAGGAAAGCGAGCAAATTGACCAAAGTTTGTTCAAAAACTATTATATTATTATCTTTACCATTGTGATATTAGTTTCAACAATATTAATAAAAGTTAAAAAGGTTTTCTTCCAGCAACAAATCATTTCTAATTTCATATTGGTATAGAAAGAGAGAGTGTCATCATCAGCAGCCATTTTCAATCCGACATCATATCTAGGTCTAGCGTGTTTCAGACTTGCAAAAGACATTCAGAGAAATATATCCATAAAAGAGGTTGCAGTTATAATACATATATACTCCTATCAAAAAGACAATTCTGATTGTGTATGAGAATTTAAGGAAACGGGAACTAGAACTGGTTGCTTTAAAAATTATTTTTTTCTTCAAATGTTATATCATAGAAATCAATGAGGAAAGAGTAATTTTGCATTCATCACCCAAAATGTATGTTCTCCACTGAAGGGTATATGTAGATTGTTTGGAAAATAATTTTTATGTGCCACAACTTCAATTGAAAATACAGAGATGCTAACCAATAGCCAAATTGGTGTCAAACTGCAACATTGCAAACGAAATTTAGGTTACCATTTACTACCATTTGTTGTATTTTTTTCTCTGAGTGCTATTTTTTCTGAAAAAATACTGAAAATACATTTGTGAAATGTTTCAATATCAATATGAGGTTAAGTAAAATTCTTCTTTAGTTGTGAGCAAGTGATCCCCTGGAACAGGAGCTACTTTCTCTCTAATGAAAGAATATAAGTATATCCTGATTATCAGTGATAATTTTATTCTATACATTATGTAACAAAATCTCATAGTTTTGGCGCAGTTTAAAGTACCGGCTGCAGTGGGGGAGTACTGTACACTCTAATGCCAATGTCCCAGGTTCCAATCCCAGCTTGTTAGATTTTTCTACTAGTTAGGGAATGGTTGTGTGTCTTTGTATATAGTAATAAATATGAAAATGGATGTAATTGGGATCTTCCTGTTTTCATTAGAAAAGTTATTAAGTTGAGTGCAGATGAATGCTAGAGCAGTCTGCATGGAGTCAAACAGGTGTCGCACGGCCGCTCCCTTTCCTGCATTGCTTTTATTGCAGGGAGAGAGAGAGTGAGCCATACGCTTGGATCCTCAGATCTCTATTTTTATTTGGGAATGCCCAAAATTCAGTCTGCATCAAAAGGGGTAAAAAAAATTGTGTTTGCTTAACCACTCATCTGGGAATTTAATTTAACCTAGGGGTTCACTAATGGGTACTTTTTTCTTTACATGAAAAGTTTATTGAATCACTGCATCTAGATAGTAATTGATCAGCCATGTTTGTTTTTAACTTATACACTTTGTGAAATCTATTTTTTTGTATCAAATCAATAAATTATTAATATAAAAATTTAAAATAATTTTTAAACTATTTATTCACTATATTTTTTATATAATTTTTACTATTTCAATACCAATTGTAAAGTCAATGTAATGATGAAGTTTTATAATGAAGAATTTCTCAAGAAAAGCAGGTAACTACAAATGAAAAGTTCACCTCACCTCAAGAGGCAACTTATGCAAACCTACACCTGACAAATACACATGATAACACTTTTCTTTACATTACCTTATTTCGAATCGTTTACCCCTTTCCATAAGCGCAAAACCTTGCTGACCACCCTCTTTGAACAATTATAAAAAGCTTAAGGATTCCACTTTCATCCTGCAGGGTGCCTTAACTGCCCACGGGAGGTTTTTGAAGGGGTTTCCCTCCCGTTCTTGGGCAAATGCAGGGCAGATTATATTTTAATATCCCCCTCAACTGTTGCCACATGGTATACAAACTTGCAGTGTTTAGATTAAATAATAATAATAAAATGTCCCATTAGGTGAACTTTTGACGTCCTGGGATTATGAATATCATCATTGCTATGAAAAGGTTCAAAATTAGAGAAGAATATCTAAGGAAACTAGAGCCAGAGCCTAAAAGAAAACTGCAAAGAAGGCAAAACTTGATTCAGAACAGAATAAGTACCACCGGAGCATCCAGCTATGCCATATATATATATATATATATATATATATATATATATATATATATGCCACTCATCTGTGTATGCCGTATATATATATATATATATACGGCATACACAGATGAGTGGTTAAATCAGAGACAACTTTAGTTCATGATCTTGAACAAGGGTAAATTTTTTATATCAGAAACATGGCATAATATGTAAGGTATATAACATTACAGTTAATTAAAGAATAACTAATTAATACAATAAATAATTAAGAATAAGACCATATAATTAATTACTTTTATATTAAGAAATAAATTTCAAGTATGCAAATCAAACTTTATATTTGTATTGTTACTGAAGTTGATAAAAAATTCAAAATTATAAGTGTAACATTAAGATTCATTAAAAAAGCTTGGTAATATTGTATAATCTCAATTTGAACAATAGTATCACTTAATATCCACAGAATCCTCTACCAATGATCGCCTTTATCAACTGACAATTAGTACACCATTTTATTTCAGATAGCTCAAAAATATTGATTCATATGCAAACAAACATATTTTAAAAATAACCATTAGTATATTATACAATTTCTAGTGCTTATTTATGAATATAACAAAATTATGGAAGGATTAAATAATTATTTCTTCTGATTTCACTTTATATTTCAATTTCACAAAATTAGGTAAATAATCATTTTATAATGTTAGCTAATAAATGTTTCCCATATTATCCCCATTTCTATGAAAACTTTGAAATTTTAATATTTTATTTGAAGTAGTTAATGTTTATTTCCATTATTCCATTCAATATTAGGGAATATGGCTACATGGAAATATGATTACACTAAGATTGTATATTTTTTAATCGTTCAAAATAATATCTTGTATTTTGCTCCATAAGTCAATTTTACTTACTTTCAGTATTTGAACCAAACCAAGGGCATATTTGTTACATTATATGTTATTTGATAAATAATTCCAAATATATTTACAAAAAATGCAATTTCAAAAAGTTTTTAGCTTTCAATTAAAGCCATAAAAAATAATTGGCATGAATTTTACCTTTTCATTTCAAAAATGTTCCTATTTATACTCAATTCCTTAAGCAATTGAATTGTTAGGCAAAGCAAGTTGAAATAGACTGTCATTTGTTTTATCAAAGATCCCATTCACTATTGCATGAGAATACAAAAGTTAGTCACTCAGTTAAATTATATTACATATTTAAGAATTAGATTGAAGTTTCATGAATAGATCAGTTTTGTATATTGTTGAAATAATTATGATATAATTGATGCATAAGGAATAATAGCCAAGAAATTAATCCCAATGGAAAATTTTAGATCTGGACGAAAGTTCCAAAGAAAAAATTTAATGTAAAATTGATCAGTATGCTTTAAAGCGAAAAACAGTTTTCTTTTGTTTGATATTCTCCAATGCTCACAAATGAAATTATATAAATAAATGTTTTATTGATTTGATTGGAAAATTCCATAAGCATAAATTTTATGAATATATCAATATCTCAAATAATCTATTTAACCTCGAAAACATTAATTTAAAAATGTTGTCACCAAGGTATTTCTGAAGTAATAAATAAAATAAATCTTTATGATTTTATAAGATTATTTTAATGGGATAATAATATGATTACCATTTCATATAAATTTGATTTAAGCTTCGTTGATTATAATATGTACAGTTAATTATAATGATTACTTAGAAAGCGTCTTTTTATAGTAACACTTCTAGTAAAATGACATTTTTCTTTCAATATACCATAACTTTTAATGTTGTTTTTAAACCATATCTTGATGATACCAATTTATATCACCTCACATAAAATTGTTCTCTAATGGAGGAACAATTTTTCTCAGAATTGAACATAATAACTTGTGGTAGCATCAAAACGTGTAATTTTATATTTCAAAAAGAGAAAAAGGACATTTTTTAAATAATAGCAACAGAGATATTTTAAACTCTCTTGAAATATAAACAATAATATAACTGTTTATCAAAGAGATGAACAGATTTATATTCTTTTCAAACACCTAACATAGTAACTGAAAAACAAGTTCATTTTATAGTCATTTGAAAAATTTTGCTCATATGACTGAAGAAATCAAAAGAAGGTATTGACCAGAATAAAGATAATGACAGAGGTTAGAAGGCAAAGCAAATAGATATTTGTTCACCTTATGTAAGGTGAGTGACTAATTGTGAATACAGGACATCCATCTCTCATACCATAACAGTCAGGAATACTTCTTAAAGGTATGGCCCGCTCCAATACCTTCTGGTGGCTCCCACTACACTTTCTGAGGCAACTACACCAACTATCCCTTCTCCACTAACAAAACCATCCTCCCACCCCACATTTCTTGCAGCCTTACTTCTCATCTTCACATCTCTTGGTTTCAGGACAGAGCGATGTTTTGGTGGAGGTGGAGGAAGTGGCCTTGAGGACCCTGGTGGAGGAGGAGTTGGTCGATGGAAATTAAGGATGGACTTCTGACTGAGGCCTGTCATTTCGAGGAAGCGCTCATAAGTGCAGTGACCCTTAGCTGCTTCCACAGCAGCTTCACTGCCTTTAGGAGTGATTGCATTCTGGAGAGCCGAAGGTGCAAGGGGCCGACCTTTAGAATGACCTCGAGGGGCTGCAGCCATATCACCATTCAACGCATTCTCTTTCTGCAAAGATAAATTTTGCTGGTTAGAAGACAGTCATGACCTCAATCTCAAGACAAACAGACCCTTAATGTCTTATAACTGCTCACAATAATTGTTTTATGAATGTTATAGTACAATAGTCATTGGTTCTAAATTCATTTTATTATTTCTCATTAAAAATACTCAAATCCCCTCTACAAACATGCTTTAAGACACATTAATTGGTATGGATAATTTTATTATTATTTCCTAGGAAGATAAGAAATATGTCTGTGTGTAAATAGAATATATTTTGGTGATAGTTTTTGTACTTTCTTAAAAATTTCTTTCAAATCTTCATCATACCTGAGTCTGTTTCTTCATGATATTATACTTTATGCGATACATCAGGGGTTCCCAACCACTGGGTTCTAAGGCATTTCTCTGCTCACCTTTTTCCCTTGTTTACAAATAATCTTTATTTGGTAGGAAAAGAAATGCTTCTGATGCCTTTTGTAAAGACCCCATATGTTACACCATCACACTGCTTTCTCTGTCTTATGTTGTGTACCTATCATCTGGCAATTAAAGTTGGTGAAGACTAACACTTTTGGACAAATGGCCTATCTACTACTGAAAAGTTATTTAAAAAGATACTGCTACAAGCTAAGAGCACCTCATGCCAAATTATTTTATCAAATCTAATGGGTTTGGACAAAATCAAGAGGTTAAAGTAATATTGATCATGTATGGCATACCCTCCAGTAATGGGAGTTGCCAAGACCAACGTGTTACCAACCAATTATCACTGCTTATGTGACTGGTTAAGGAGCATTTTTACCTGAATTTTAAAAATTCAGTAAAAAGTTACGAAAAATCTATCACAATGATATTTAGGGCTATTATAAATATCAAATTCATAAAAAATGAATTACTGAATATAACCATTACATTCTGGAGAAGTAACTTTGATATAGAAATGTAATTATATTACGATTAATTCCATATTAAAATTAATTCCAGCTGAATTTGAATGTGAATCTATATCAAATTAATATAGCCATACCTAGAGAATATTGGTAAGCATGAAATTCTTAAAGAATATGCCAATGGGTGTCACAGGTTGGATGTATGGACATGGACCACTAACCTATGGATAGTATGTCTGTACATGCATACTGTATCTTAGTATATATTTTCTATGAAATTGAAAAATCATATAGAAAATATTAAAGCTGATTTCATAGTAAGATGATGTCTGAATTTTGTCAATTTTTATAGACTAAAAATATTCCATTAGAGTAATTAAAAATGATACATCTTTTGATTAAAAAAAAATTGAATGAAATTAATTCTATTTATTATTTTATTTTAATATTAAGTAATTTTTATTTTTTTTAAGAAAATTAAGCGAAGAACTTTTCACTGAGAAATGCCATAAAATATTACAACAAGCTTTATTTTCACATCTCTTAGTTTATGTAACTTCTATCATCCAATCACTTATTTAGAAGGAAACTTGATTAATTATTTAATCCACTCACTAGTATTTGACCTGGGTTCGAACCCCAGCCGTGCTGCTATTTTTCACTTGTTTATCCTTGGGTTTTTCTCCATCAATATTCTTTAAAATTTTTCCGGAAATGATTTCATCCGAGGTCAATTTTAATTACCTCTGGCGACCTTTATACCTACCAGGTAAGCTGCGCTTGTGGCGTTGAGTGGCCCTGAAGGTTCTCTCGCTCCTTCCGGTCCTCTGGGCGTCGGACAAAGCAGGTCCGGCAGCAGAAACTGAAGCGGAGGAGGGGACACCACGGTCGCTTGGTGTTTGTTTACCGGCGGGTGCTTCCTCGGGGGCTTCACCAGAGCCGTGCGCGGTTTCGTCGCGGGGATAGGAGGTGGCGTCGAAAGATTAAAGTGTCCCCTATCGGGTAACGCCGGGGGCGGAGTAGATGGTGGTGGGGGTGGCGGAGGCGTCGACGGAGGCTGGTCGTCGTCCTCCATCTCTACGGGCGTCGTCTCGGACGGTGCCTCCTCCTCTCCGAGCACGAACTCCTCGAAGTGGGCGTTGAGGCCCCACCCACCATCGACCCCTTCCATCGCACTACACTGATCCCGGAAGCGGCTGTCTTCAGCCGTTCTGCTGTTGGCGACCACCTCCTGCGATTGGGGAGAAAGTCATCGGTTAAACATTCCTCGTTGGTGTCGCATCGTAACAGACGTCAGGGTCACGGCCGGAATGTTTTCCTTCCCATCAGAATCGGATCCGGAATATTTTTAAGGGCGTAGGCGTGAAAGTTGCCTTTCAGGAAAAGTAAGGCGAAAAATTTGGTTTGCTTGCGGATGTACGATGCTGAATGGGAAGTAAATAAATGTTGAGAAGGTATCTCCTTCAGGAGAATGTGGCGTCGAGACTATTGGCGGATACGGTAGTGGGACTCGGATCTTTAAGGCAAATTATTTAGGGCGATTGAAAGAATGTGGGTTCCATCAAATTTTCCTAGTAAATATATTTCATTAAAAAGGAAGTTTTCCTTGTCATTTTCCAACAAGTAAGCAAGCAGAATCGTAGATAAGGTCAAAAATTAGGGAATACGAACCGGATTAAGGATTGATTTACTCCTATACTGTTTTCTTATTTATGTTCTATTTTTAGTGTTTAAGTACAAGTATTAGATGGTTTCAGCCAAGAAAATAGTTACACAAATTATTTATGAAAATTTCCAAAGTCGAAGTAAGATACCAGTAAAGAAAAAATTCAAATAGTATTAGTAATCACTTTTCTATTAAAAATTGTTTTTACATTGAAAAATATTCGTCGATGGACACAAATCAGAAAATTAAATCTTTAAGCATAAAATACCACTCATTTTGTCAGTTCAACCCTCTCTGATTGAGATAATTGGGTTAACTGATATATCAATTCACATTATTGTATAAATTTTTGACATCTTACATAAAAGATGGTGACTTTCACAATGAATTTAAAAACCTAACAGAAACCCTTTTTATAGAATGTTCACCGTCCTTTATTTAAGTAAGGAAAAGGTCCGTTGCAAGAAATGTACGGCTGCTACAGCTGATTATTTTTTTCTAGAATTTTTATAGCCATGATTCCTTTTTACATTTTCTGCTGACAAATGTCAAATCCAATTCATGATTACGTAATAAAAACTAAGGGCTTGAATTTCACCCTAAAACAGATCTAATATTTAGAAAAAAGTTTCGTTTTTATTCATATATGGTATGACATAAAACTAGGTGGGGGAGACTTCAACGCCTGGCTATCTCCGGTTCACCGGAAGGTTTTCATTTTGATCGTCTGAGTTCTCCTTTCCTTCCCTACTTGACTCCGGCCATCATCCTCGTTACATAAAACACAACAGGGAAATAAATTTCAAATCTTCATTCCTACGCATAGTCATTCCGAACTCTGGTAAGAGACAGAAGAATGAAACCATTGAGATGGGACTATCGAGTAAAAACAGGCGCATAAAACATTAATGCGATGTGAGAGGAGTTCCGCTCGTGAAAAAGCAGTCCATTGAAGGTCCTTCCCCCCTCCGCATCTCCCCTCCGCTCCATCGATGCCTCCCGCACCCGGATATATTTGGGACGTGACCCATTTAGCTTCCGACTGACCAACATCAACTCTCGAAGAAGAAGAAGGTGTACTAAAAAAGACCTCTCACCCGATCATCTCCGCTTTGAACGGTGAGGAACACGGTGCGACTATTCAGATGATCACGGATGCTGTGAAAATAGCTCCAGATGCATGGAAGAGCAAAACCACTATCCAAACTTCATTATTCTCAGCTGTTCCTCCAGTGAAGGCACTCGGAGCAGGTGTCGTCTGCGTAATCGGATCCCCGAAGGATGTGCGCTCTATTTAGCTAAGCAGCCAATTTAGATTAAGTTAAAAGTAAACTTGTTCCGCTTTTATGAACCATGTCATCATCGTAGTCATGCGAGATCACATATCTGTTATGGTTAAAATTTTAAATAAATAACAAATATTTGATGACTAAATGAAAATACGACTCACGAGGGACGTATCCACGCGTACGGAAGAAGCTGGGAAATCTAAGGCAAATATTCCTAACAAATCCAAACCAATGATAATCTTCTAACGAGATAACCTAACGATAATTTGGCTTGCTGTGATTTCTGTTTCTCAATACAATGAATTTATTGTCATGCACGACGAATTAAATTTAATACATTTTACAATCTCATTGGTTTATTAAAGAGTATTTTTAATTGTAAATCAGACGCTTGCTCTATCGGAATCACTTAAATTTCATGGAACATGTGATCACTCCAAGCTGATGACCATGGCTTTCTTTAATAAAATGATCGATGAAAACCGGTTGCAATCCAGCTGCTAACGAGAAAAATACTATTTAATCACCCTTATTGATTCACAATTGATTCATCGAGATATAGATGCTTCTGATATTCTTTAACCATTCTTCGAGTATATATTATATTTACGTGTGAATTTTCTGTGACTATAAGTTAGTAGTAAGATCAAAGTTATTTAAAACGCACTCAGATATATAAAGAAATCCCTGGAATCATGACTTAACATACGTCACAATATGAATCTAAGGAGACGTAAAATTCTTAAGTTTCAATTCATCGATTTAATCAAAAAAATAGGAATAATTAACAACAAACGGAGTTAAATTTTAACAATTTGTATGTTCTTACTTCATAACCATAGGACTACAATTTTTAAATATGGCTCCTCTATGAAGAGTTAAAATCATAATTTATAGTATGAGCAGTAAGAGGAAAGATACGCTTGGACACACCTGAATATTCCTTCTTTTCTTGTAACGGGGGCATATTTCGGAGCACAGGCGTTTCATTTTCGGATGTCCCCGATGTTTGAATGCCCACCGCATCCACTTTACCCGACTGCCACGAGACCGCACGCTTAGGCTATAAATTATGCACATTGACGTCTTCCTTATCTAGCAGACCATACTCAATTAAGGCAGTAAATCGTTAGTGGTCTACCGTCGATAGAGCCCGGCGCCGAAAATGCGGGAACAAAAAAGTATAAAATAACGATCTTACCTGAGGACATGATTGGCCATCGGCGGAGGGAATGGTCAGCCTGGGACGGGGTCGCGGCGGTAGGGGCGGTTTGACCCTATCCGCCTTCTCCCCCTCCTCTCGTTTCTCGGGGCTTTTTGTCCCCTCCTCCAAGACCCTCTCCTCTCCTTCTGCAGGGACCCTCTTGCCCTCCTCTCCTCTCCTCTTCATCTCCTCCTCCCTCTTGCCCCAAGCAGCCCCTAGCTGGCTCCTTAGCACATCTCTCAAGATGCTCGCAGGTCTGATGCCTCTGCTTCCTCCCGCACCCCAGTCCAGCTCTACGGATTTTCTTCTGGCGCTTTCTTCCCATCGGAGTCCAGAAGCAGCGCCGGCGGCTTTCAGCACAGCGATCTCTGCTTTTTGGGCCCGCACCACTCCCTTTGTTGGGAATAAGAAAATCATGATTTATTCGATAATTTATGTATTTCTGTAGTATGTTAGTGGCATTCAAGTTATTTCAATTCAATAGATTTTTCTATGTTTCACCCAAAATGAGGTAGGAATCATTGATGATAGAAACAATGATGGCTAAGAGACTGATGGAGATTTTTTAAATTAAAAGTGTTGTATTTTAAAAATACTACAGCGGTAATTCCAATAATACGACGCAGTATGATTCATTGGAGCGCAGTCACCATTCTTTTCCCTCCATCCACCATTTCTATGCGGGGATAAAACCCCAATATTTATAGTGTTCCTTAATTGCAGTAGAATGCTTAACGTACTGATTTCTGTACAACTTATAAGTACCGTGAGATTTATATTAGGAATTAACATCGCTGACTTTTAATAGATAAGAGTAAATTTATCGCGTCAAATGTTACCATTAAGGGCTATCACTAGCACCTCATGATAGCCGAAACAAAAAACTAAACCACCTCTACAACTATTTAGTCCCCCTCTGTATGCTTTCCTGCAAATCATTTCCTCTGCTACGCCTCGCCTCTCTAATATCTGTTTCTACAGCGAGTTACCTCTTCAGCAATGTTTGCTTCCTCTACGTGTAAACAAATAATCCGTTAGCCACTCATCCGCGGAAGGCAGGTGGATTTCAATATTTTCATCTCCACTTTTTTTACCGAACTAAAAGACAGGCTTCTGCGTTATTCTTTCTTTGAAATGTACAGCTTAGAAATACTTGGAACAGAGATCCTCCACAAATATTGATGAGGACACATCTTCAAGAATTTCTTTCTGTTCTAAGAATCCTCTTCTATAGAGTTGCACCAATACATAAAATCTTCTTTCGTTTCTATCTCTTCCACAAAAGTACCTCTTTCATACATCCCACAAACTTCCTCTCGCTTCTGTGGGGTTAAAATACTCATGGTTTGCTCCTAATTCACGTTTTGGAGATTTCCTCTACTATTGATCTTTGAGGGGAAAAAAATTGAGAATTCAATCTCTTGGACTTAGGAGTAAAAACTACTGTATTATTTTATCACTAAAACTTGTGAATAAAATATCGAAATATTGCAACTGATCTCGTGCTTTTCTTAGTAAAATATTGATTTTCAATTACTCGATTAATAACTCCAGTTAATTAATATTTCAAATAATTATTGCTGTTTATCAAAAAATCTTTAACTCATCAGAAAATGTACTGTTTTACCAAAAATTAACTTTTTCTCGAATGACAACCATAACTAAGCAAAATTGCAGAATAGGTATTAAACAAAGCAGAATTAATGTTTGGCAATATAATTTAAGGTAAAAAATATGTTATTTTCATGCTGGAGGTTCAAAACTTTTAAACATTTTTCCTATTGTGTAATTCCGCAATCAGCGTGTTTTTCATTTTTCGGTTGATATTTAGATGTTGGCTCAAATAATGAAGATATTACACGTTATATTCATTCTTCCAAAATATTCACCTTATAAATGACTCCCGGTTGATTTTCTTTCTTGCATACCAAATTAAATATGTACTTGAATGTCAATATCCATTATATTTATATATGTTATAGGCGAAGAAAATCTGGTGCAAGTCCAGCATTCAGCACCAATAACGCTCAACAATACAAAGACGTGGATAAAAAGGCTTTTGCATAATTAAAACAGCATAAAAAAGGAGGAATATGCCAGAAATAATGTATTAAAAAGTTCATCGATTTGGTCCTCACCTCGAGACGCTCCATCGTTGAGCGAATCCTCGACTGCTCCCTCCGGAGACCAGCTTCGAAGGCCAGCAGTGCCCTCACCAAAGCCGCCAGGCGTGCATCTGCGTCCGCCCTGGACGCCCCGAGAGCCGCTTCGGAGGCCCTCAGCTTCGATGCAAGGGCAGAGGCGACTTGGCGGAGGCGTACGTTATGGAGGCGGAGGAGTTTAGCCTCCTCCTCGGCCTTCCTGCCGCATTCGCACGGAGACTCGCCCCGCCGCGGGCAGCCCTCGCCTTCTTGTCTCCCCTCCTCGCCCTCCACCTTCCTCCCTTCGTCCTCCTTCTTCCTCTTCGCCTCCTCCTCCATCCTCATCGCTTCCTCCTCTTCGCTCCTCTTCACAGCTTCTCTCTTCCTCCTCACTCCCTCCACATCCTCCGAGCGTTCTCTCTTGGGAGACGGCGAACTGGGACTACTTCCACCCGATTGATACCCTTGGTTCACCACCCCTTTGAAAGGGGGCATTGGGGTCACTCTAGCGCGAGGCCAAGGGCCCTCTGGTTTGCGACTCACTGGAGGCTTCTTGGACGGCACTGGTGGGGCAGGGGTTGTTCCCCACGGTTGAATAGGAAGAACCTGAAATTGCATAATAATGGTTTAGATACTTTGTCGGCTAAATAAAAGAAAACTCGTTTGCATAAAAATTTAAGTCGACGTAGGAAAGTATTCAATTTGTATCGAACAAACCGGATAAACGTGATACAATATATTACGGAAAAGGATTGAATCCTTAAAGAACGAAGACGTCGTTAATAAAAGCGAGGAAATATTAATAATAAACGACTTTATTTCGAGATGAGATTGAGGAATTCAAGTCTCCTCTTAAATCTAACCTTATATAATTAAATATTTCAAGAAAGAGCTTCTTAGGAATAAGGCAAAGAGTTAGGCGAAACAAGAGAAAAACGTAAGACTACGAAAAGGAAAAAATGTATTAACCTCACAGGAAAACACACACACTTAGGAGGTAAAAACCTACGAAACTAACAAATAGTAAAATCTAAAAATTGATAGAAAACAATACGGTAAAATATGTATAAATGAAGAAGGAATGACAAACACTGCATTTAAAAATAACACTTTAATACAAATCCGTGTGAGAGCATTGCTGCAATAATAGAAAGTTGTAAAGAAAGAAATATTGGAACACGGCTGTTAATGAATTAGAGGTTTAAAATCTCCAATAGCCGTCTTTGCCGGCGTTCCTCCTCTTACTCCCCGGTAGTTGGATAAAGCAAGAAAGGGCCGCACTATGAAATTAACTCATTTTTATACATAGCAGCGCCAAAGTGGTTGTTGTTGATGCGATGAAATCAATCTGAGCCTTGTGTTTAACCATTTCTTTTCCACCCACGATCAGCGTATCGAGGTCATGAGATGAATCCTCTCTGAAATAATTAAAGGACCTCGTGCTGAACATTTTAACTACGAAATTTCGTCTCTTTCGCTCGCGTTTCGAATTCCAGGCTCTAATTGGGTCAATAACTTCGTGGCAATGGGAGGTCCTCCACGATAAACCTTACAAGGCAGTTGCCTCGAGTCGTCTTGCCAGAATTTCGTTCGCAACTTCGTGGAATAGTAATTTTGGAGATCCGCAAGCCAGAGCCTCAACATTCTTATTTTACGCCACCACACGGCTCGAAGTTCAATGGGAGAGAGGAATTATTAACGTTATTCGCCTGAATTCATGTCCAGGAAATCGATGCTACTGGGAAGTATTTAGAAAAACCGACCCAGGCAATAAGAACTTATTACGTACATTCTTGTTTATGGCTGTGAGACAATACCTTAAGTTTGACATCTTTCCCTCGTGCTTCTCTGCTGTAGCCTAAGCAAAGTTTTCCAGAACTACAATTAACACTAAGAATCCCAAGGAAAAAAGGACTTTAAAAAAGTCTGAAGGGGTCGTGAATCGAACCCTGGATCTTCCTCTATCCAGGAGGCTAGAGGAAGATCCCGTGTTCGATTCCCGGCCCAGTCTGACTTTTTTCAAGTCCTTTTTTCCTTGGGAATTTTCCTGGGTGCACGCCCTTATGTGCAATTTACCCTTTACTCTTTCCTAATACTAAAAAGTTTAAATAT
Organism: Sympetrum striolatum; assembly: GCA_947579665.1. Classification (NCBI taxonomy): domain Eukaryota; kingdom Metazoa; phylum Arthropoda; class Insecta; order Odonata; family Libellulidae; genus Sympetrum; species Sympetrum striolatum. The sequence goes on from OX388342.1 coordinate 12,778,134, forward strand.
GAACGCTAACGTGCTATGAAAGATAAATTTAAAGGATAAAATTAAGCTATATAGCACTTATTCAGGATGATTCCCTTCAGATAAGATATTCTGGATGTTTGCCACAATAACTGTAGTATTTTCCAAAATGAAGGATATTTTTAGGTTTCTAGATTCAGATACGAGTAATAAGTAAAACGAATACATTATAAATAAACGTATTTATCTCAGTGGGATTTCAACGATTGTTTTATTTGAGGATCAGCTTCGTCCGTCTCCCGTATTGCAAAGGCCCTAAAATCGGAGAGGCGAGACTTATCCATTTAAATAAAAATAACATGCAGGAATTTAAGTAAAAACATTAAAATATATCAACTTTAAAAGATATTTTTCCGTTGTGGTAAATTCTACAAATGTCGACAGAAATTATATAAAAATCCGCAACGATCGAACATTTGAATTACGTGTGACCACAAATATGCAGCATAAAATGCAATAAAAACAACTCCAGTAACCACGACGTATAGTTTTCGGATTATTACATTTGCAAAATTTGAAAGAAAAAATTTTCCTTCCCTTAAGAGGAGCCTGAATTTTAGAAATGACGAGGAAATTTTCTCTTACGCGCACGATAATTTGGCATTTTAGTGGAGCCGCTCTTCATTATCAGACCGTTTCCTCATTCCGAAAAAGCGGCCGAGCTTATAATTTCCGCCTCTTTCGCCTGCGTTTGCACGTCAATCATTCATCCACAAACCCCTCGAGAGAACGGGGTGCACCCATTGAGGGACAGACTCAATTGGAATGCGGAGGAGCGCGATTGTCACTTATTTACGTGATGCCTGCACGAGGGCACATTGCACTAATTTCCAGGATCAACTGCTGTAGAAGAAGAAAGTTGCGATCAAAACTGTTGAATCGTCCGCCCATTGAGCCATTTATACCCTTAATCTGGGACGTAAATGTTTTTACGGTTGTGGGATTAAAGAGTGAACGCCGAGGAATAATTGAGGATCGTTATTTTTTTACGGCGGATTTCGATTAAACATCCCGCAGCGCGTCTCGAATCGACTGTGCGCACGAAATGCCGAACTTGGAGATAAAAGCAGCGTGGGTTTTCCCATCGTAAATCTCGACATTCCCTTTTCATCCCGGCACACTCCCCATTTATATTAATTGAGGGAAATTTCTCGATTTTACATTTTTGCCAATTTTCCGTCATTCGTAGACGCGTTCGAGGTTGCAAATCCATCTCAAAATAGATACAGCGTTGAGAAGTGATGCACATTTAATATAACCCAAATGGGTGTTCGATTAGAGTTGTTTGCGTTCATGAATACCATTTCGTTAATATATTAATTGTTTACCGACTACCTGGGGGAATCAAGATAGAATTGTTTTATTTTCCATAGAATAAACAGAAAACTTAAGAAATACGGATTAAAGTTTCTCCAATTCAAAAGTGGATCAAGAAATTTATTTTTATTTATTTATTGAAGTCTTTATTACTTTATAAAGAATGTAAATTGTAACATCTGAATTAGGATTTAACTGTGCATAATTCATTTTAATACAATTGACTAGTAAACTAACTTTCTCAAGAGCCATTACATTTGATGGAGTTCCGATTGCTGTTTATCGAAGAAAGTTCAAAGGAATAAAAACAAGATTTTATTGAAAGTAGCAAAGAAATAAGCTTTAATTCTGTTCGAGTATCCTTCGGAATCTCCAAAGGCACTTCAATTACTGCTCTAAAATCTGTACGTGACCTTATTCGTTTGCTAGGAATTCAAAGGACGTTTTCATCGAGGAAATCAACCTGCGCATAGACATCAATGGAAATTCAACGTCATATGGAACTTCGCCTTTGATTAACCAATTAAACGTATCGGGAAAAAATCCTTCGATTACTGCAAAATCAAAGGAAATAAATTGCAGTTTTTTCCGATTATTAGAGCAACAACCGTAAGATTTGCAAGGTTCTTAAAGCGTACACAATTTATCAACGTCACTGCAAGCTAAATTTATGTACATCGATGTATTTTATATCACTCTTACCATATTTAGCGGCTTGTCCTACTTCTCCAACATAATATACCATAAGAAATAACGACTTCTTTCATATTTCCGACTCCGAGTCGAAAGCTCTAAAATCTGAACGAATAAAATCGGCCATTTCGTCACAAGAACCTCCATATTTGGGAAGATTTGTATAACCAAATAATTTCAACACCATATTACATGGACAGAGACAAACATTCATCAGAACCGGTCTAAATTTCTGAAGACTTAGTTTCATTAATTTAGAATTATTACTTAACACCAGTTAAATTTAATTACTCCATAATTGCAGTCAAATAATTCAAATCAAATGATATATACGAAATACATCTGCTCTATATGTCCCTTTCCCTCTCACATTAATGACTTTCTTCCCCAAATTTGGATGTCTTTTCTAATCACCAGGATATTCAATGTAATACAATATTCCACGCGTTTACCATCGATCCAATTTTTTTTTTAAATTTGATATTTCTGTCGCAACTCATTATTGTCGCGTGCACCGAACGACGATTGATTGGAGAAGATACACATTTCCAAATGAAGGAAACTATCGTTTCACTCAGTTCTCGCACCAATGATAGAAGCAATGCAGTGTGTCACTTGCAAAACTCATTTCCTTAAAAATAAAATACACCAATTTTTCTCTATTAGGCACAGAAATGCTAATTCATTAATCCTAATCTATGGTTGCAGTTTATCTGAAATCAAATAAAAATGTTTGAACAGATTCAAAATTTTACAAACCCCTTTGGTATATCCCTGTTTCATAATAAGACTCCACGAATATTCAAAGGCCTTGGTAATTTGAATGTTTGATCGGTCATTACGTTGAGTCGTTGTAACCGATATCACTTAGGAAATCTTTTAAATCGTTCGCATTACGGACTTCTTTTATTTCTAGGCATGACCATCCCACATCCACTAACTTTAAACATTATCAAATGCTTGGAGCATGAAAATATTCCTGTTATTATGCAATTAGTAAAAACAACGAATTAAGTTAAATTACTAACATTTACGGATGTTATAAAGCTCTAATTAAAAAGACCGTATTCATTGCGCATTATAAATGAGTTGTTTCGATAAGACTAATCACTATTTAATCTACGAAACTTCCCAAACCGTTTGTTCTCCACAAAGGCGTGCATACAAGTGCTCAACTTTATAATGGTCTTTTAGGCAACATTACCAAATAAAGACATCGCCTCTCGCTCACCTATTGCCCCTCGCCTCACTCCCTCCGACAACTTCTCCCCGTGAGTGGGGGCGGAGGAATGCGTCCCCTGTTGCCAAATTTAAAGCCAAGGATAAGCGCCGCAAAGAGATTCAATTGTCACGCTGATGCCCAATTATAAGAGGTGATTCCCGTCTCACGGCGTCACGAATCTCCGCGTCAAAGTGGGACGCGTCGCTTTCCGATATCTTGAAAGAGAGGAATAAGGTTAACGAGAGAGTTCTGCTTCCGTCCGTAATGATCTGGATTTGATCGCGAATAATCTCGCGGAGGACGTTACCCACTGTGAGGAGAATAGTGAAACTATCTCGGGCCAACTTCATTTTAATGACTTTCGTGACGGTAATCGATAGGAATGGTTTCTGCAATCACGCGCGTAAAGCGTAGAATTACATCGAGCGTAGTTTTTTTATGTACTGCTCGATTGAATAAACCAACTGAAATAGTTGATTAGTAATAGAATTGCCGTAGAAGCCTTGCGATAATCACTATTGAATGTCAACTACAGGTAAAAGTTTGGGCATAAAGTAAAAAACATAAATCATTCTGAGATGTCAACTGCTCGTAATAAACTGAATTTGATTTGGAAACATTCGGGGATACCACCATGAATTTGATCCAATTATAAAGTAATTTGATATAAAATATACCGTTACCATTCTGCATTACAGTTATCAATTCGAGACAGAACTTTATTAGCTAGCATTAAGCAAAATATACGATTGAAAAACAGATAAAAACAGGAAACACTACGCAAATACAATGATAGCCCCCAATCCGCCCATCGTCCGTCGGGACAGAGAGGCGCCGCATTCTATTCCAACACCCACTCCATTCCGTAACCGTATCATTATAGAAACACCCTGATCATTTTATTTGCATCTTTTCTTAACGAGCGAATTGGTATTGTTTTCTTTCCGAGCGTTTTATTCTCCAATGGCTCTCCTTCAATTCTGAGAAAACCATCTCGCCAATTTAAATCCCAAACGGCGTAGAGCGAAGAGGCCGATTGAGAAACGATACAAAAAGCATATTTACGAGTACACTTTTGCTAATCGGCCCAGAAGAATCCTTTTATGGGAGTAATCAAGTTTTAGCAATCGGATATTGAGGACACGCCACCCGTTGCTCAGATCTCTCGGAAGACTTATTTTCCTCGAATGCTTCGATCTTCCAGAATCCGTTCGTTGAAAAGGTCCTTCCCACGCCTCAGCCTATGGAAATCCTCATCTCTCCCGCACCTCGACTTCCGCCGCCCATAAATCTAAATCAGCTCCGAATTGGATTCCACAAGGTCCTTCTTTCGAAAAGCGTGACTAACACCATTTGAGGTAAACACCAGGACGCGGAGATATAAACGAAACGTACGTGAGCGAACGAAATATAATCAGAGGCAAAAACGAAAATAACCTCCCGAAGAGCGTGGGCTACATTTCCACCGAAGACGCGTCCGACGCTTCGTTATTCCATTCCTTCGCTCTTTCTGGAACAATCGTGTTCTTCCAGTTTCTCATTCGCATCGTGAGGGCCAAAGAAAGGAAAGGAGGAATCTCCGAACGCTCTCAAAGTTGAACGACTTACTTTTCGTGGGGATTCCGCTATAATAACAGACTATTTGGAGCGAGCGATGTTTAAAGGACGGAGGGTTAACGATGGAGGTCTTCGCTAATCTTCGGAGGAGTCGTACGAAAGGGAAAGGAGAGATGTTAGACAAAAGATGATGAGCGAATGTCGAGGTTTTGCTGAAATTAATCCGCAATCTGAAAGCAGTTTTCGGGTGAGGAGAGCTTATATTCTTTATGCTATTTTGCTGAGGACAGTTTACGAATTTACATAAAAATGTTCAACGTCGACTGTTTTCGTCGAGTTGGTTTTAATTAGGTGTTGATAAAATAGATTGCAGTTATTGTAGAAAATACAAGGTGAGCATTATTTCTATCATTTCACAGAGTAAAGCCGAAAATCTATTATTACGGGCATTCGGTGCGCATACATTAAAATTTAAGAAGTTTTCTCCCCAGATGGTGCTAAATAAAATTTAATTTCGATCAAGTAAATGTTTTTTATATGTGTATGTCTATGTTTTAATGCTAATGAATATGCAAATATTTTGTATCTACGCCTATAAAATTGCAATTAGGATCTATACGCATGTAAAAGCAATGCGTTCCAACATTTCAAGAAATCATTTATGTGACTGCTGGGAGCGATATGATGTCACCACATACGAATAAAAACAAAAACGAGGTTTCAGTGGCGCCACTCAAATTATATAAGCTTTGACGTTGACCTCAAAAGTTTCTCCGGCTGTGGAACATCACAACGAAAGCTTACAGAAGAAAGACACAGTCGACCGTTAATTATTCCCACGATATTCAGCACAAACGGATTTTCCGACGATGATAGCTTAGGTTACACAGAAGCAATTTAGAAAAGATGGCAGATTCCGAGGAGAAGAAAATGAGGCAAACTAGTTGAATACAAAATGAAATTTTAAATATAAAATGACCCTTAAGAACGTAAATCTAGCAATCTCTCGGATATTTACTTGTTCCTGTTTTATTTTATTGAAGAAAAACTGGCTGTGGAAGTTTTATTTTCTCTTAGAATCTAAGTTCAGGACGAGCAGAAATAAGGAGCGGTGAAGGAAAGCGAGGCAGAAAAAGTGAACGATCGAGAAAGATGAGAAAGAACAGGATGATAAAAAACTCATGCAGTCAAGAAAGTAAAAGCGATGAGTTCGGATGTATACCTGGAATCTTCACGAAGAGGATGAAGAAAAACAAACACGATGGGCCAAGCACCAATCAGAGCTTTCTTTCTACCGGAAATTCTCCGTCCGCGCGACCGAACAGATCTCTCGATCGAGGCGGAAAAACGATTTTGTGTTTCATTTCCAGACTCGGATTCTTTTTGTCTACTAATGGAAATATAATATAGGAGAGGAAATACTGACAATTTGGCTGCGTTACGCCTCCGATCGTCGGAGCTTTTTTCTTTGTAACACGCCGGGAGTTGCTTTTGTTTGATAGGTCTATTTTGCCGGAGACAAAAACCTCTTCGCTCGCACTGTCTAAAATCATCATCCACTAAAGTGAGAGTGGTCGAAGCTTGTTTTTTACTCCGTTTTCTACGTGTGGAATTTCTCACACGCGACGGTTCAACGTTTGGTGGGAAAATCCTCGTCTCGAACTAGATGTCATCCAACTTATGAAGCCATTAAAAACTAATTGCGGCTTTTTGTCAAACTAGGATCTCGAGAAAGCGTATCTACGATTATAATTTAAAGAAATTAAATCCTTAGAACTTTTATGACTCACGGGAACCAGTTTAAACGGTTGCAAATGGAGCATTCCCTGCACTTAGCATTACATTTCGCTGTTGTGGAACAAAAATTGAATAAAATTCACTAGATGGCGCAAAGATGAAAATTCAGAGAAATGCTCGGAAGGAAACTTCAAGCTTGAAAATCGTTTTCAGCGGCGAATGTTCTCGGCTTCTGTAACCCATTCGGAGACACCGGAGATGAAAGCTGTTCACTGGTATCGCAATCGGAAATCTCAGAAGAATCTGCAAAACGAAGTGCGAAATGCTGGTGCGTAAGCTTAAAAGTGCACATGTTTGCAAAGCTGAAGAGTTTGTGACGATGGCGCCGATCTTTGTACGTCGTCAGCGAGACAAGAACATAACAAGGCTCCTTCAAGAGGAGGGAAAGTGATTTTTAAATTTATATCTGTACCAGGTTACAAGTTTTTTAATTTGTAATTTAAACGGCCTTTAAGAAATCTTAAGAGGAAAAATTAACAGTTTGTATTTCAGTTTATAATACTACATTTACGTCCCAATCGCTCAATGTTTTCTTAATATATAATAACAATACTCGAATTGAATATAATCATTTTTTCAAAATATCAACTTTACATTGCGGCTTATTAATTCTGCTGCCTACAATTATTTAAAGATATATTTGTTAAAAGACGAATTCACGATTCTAGGAATATGTGGCGATGAAGTACCTAATCATTACGAAATAATCGTTTAACATTCAATAGATTTTTTACACATTACAGTTATTAAACACAGCTTTTCATTTGCTTATTACTACATGAATTAAATGCTAAAAGAAATTCAAGTTACTTCCGTACACGATATTCATGGTAAGAAGATAATTGAAGTAGTCAAATGGTTAAAATTCAGTCGCGAGTAAGATATCTGAATGTTAAGGAGGAGGTTTATTTTCCTCGTCTTTCAACTCCGATAATACTTTAAATTTTAGATCAATGAATCAACACAGTGACGAAAGTATCAAAACCGAGAAAAACACGTATGCGCCGGAATTCGAAAGGTTTTGGTCAATTCCCAATGCACTTATCTCAGTCAATATATACACCTATCTATTTATTATATATAATTCCTAATACTAATGACCTAATCCTATGTAATTGATGAAATAAAATTAAAAATATGACCAGGCAGACGCTTTATTCACACGATATTACTCTCAATGGCATTTATGTATGCAAGCGAGGTTTAACCCGTGGTCCGCGACTTACTCCATATTTGGAAGTATGGAAAAACCCGCTCTGGAAAAGGCTCATCCGACGGCAAAACGAAGGGAGCAAAGAACCCAGAAAGAGGCCGAAACAGGAATATAAAAGACAACACAAAGGAGTGGAGCCCCAAATATTTCCCAATCCAGGACCTGCGAAATGAGTCTCGGCGTTCGTTTTTCGAATTGATCTCTGCCCATCGAGAAATATGCCTCCGTTTGGAACATCATTGATGTGAACATCTCTAAAGTTTAGCGGAATTAGGCAAAAATAAAGCAGAAATAATCGAGCATGTAACCAGGTTAAGAAAATGGTGATCAATTTGCAGAGAATTCAGTCGATAAAGGAAGGAAGGAATTCACGGCATGGAGGCCTATTGCAATGAGAAGTTGATGTCCCAATCATTAAAAGAATTAACAGAAAAAAGTATATTTTATTGGCAGAAATCTGTTTCTTCCTCCTCGATACCTTCCACTTTGACGATATAAATCCCTTCGCGTAACAGCAAGTAAACGCTCAATTTAAAAATTAGCATAGGAGAGGGAGATATTTATTGCACAACCACAAACAGCATACCATGGATAAAATATGTAAGCAATTTTGTTATATTCTCTCTATCAAATCCAAGTAAATACGTCATTTATTATCTATCGTCAAGGTTACCGCAGTTTTAATACAAGTCAACGTCTTTGAGGCTGCATTCTTTTTTCCCTTCTAAAGTAACGGGAAGTGGCGAAGGAACGTCTTATCGGACAAGAGAAAAAATCCTGGGGACTTTTAGAAAATATTTACGAAATCTTTTTTAAAGAGAGTCTAGACACATGTTCCAACTGCTGTCCTGTTCCGGCTGTCTTTAATCATAACAACCGTTCTTACGCACAAACAACGACGTTTGGTTTTGAATGAGATACTGATTGTATTTTTTGTATATTATACATCGCGATTGTGCAAGACTCTTAAAGTTTAAGGGGCCATTCAAATATTATATATGAGAAAAGATAATCTGCTGTTTCCAGTGGAAATCTTCTAGTAAGTACTTGCGATGGCTCCGAATACATTTACAATACTTGGAAGAATTCAAACTGACTGATCCTACGAATCGCAGGCGATAAATTTAGCGCTGGTGTTGTGTGGCATTATGTGTAGATGCATCCGGCCGTCGAGACTATAAAGAGTAGCCTCCGAAAGCATTAATAGCCAATGGTAACTGCCATTCAAGGACGGACTTGAGATTTTTCCAGCTGTGGGCGGGTTCTCCTATTGCCAAGGCTCGAAAGCGGCGCGAGATTAGTAAAGAAGAATTAGTGTGTGGCGAGTACGGTTATCGTAAAGCTATAGCACAAATTCTTTCATTAAAAATGTTCGACTTGGAAAGAATGCCGAAAAGGTTTGAAAATAAAGCTCCTCCTACTCCTTTGAGGAAAATAATGAACGCATAAAACCTAATGTACAGCTAACAGCAAAAAAAAGTTACCACCCCTGACCCACCAAGAAATTCTAAGTCCAAAATTCGGGCCGGCGAGCCTTTCTCTCGAAAAGGGAGGGAGAGAAAAGAAAGATGGAGAACATGGTACGTTACGCTAGCTCGGCTCTCGCGTTTGGATGGAGAATTTTCGTTATTTATATAATGATCATTTACTACTATCCATTATCTGCCGCAACATTTGATGTGTTAACGCGTACTATTTAATTTGACGACGATCAACTGGAAGATAACTAAAGAAATGAATCGAATTGAATGCAGCATTCAAAGTCACTCTCACTTTAATTTTCGATAACAGATTATTAAATAATTTCCAAAACAATACAAATGAATTTAACTGAATACAACATTCGGTATCAAATTAACTCACATTTCGTTTTTCGAAAATCGATCGTATAAATAACTTCCAACGATTGATTATGCTCATCAATGTGAACGAAACCAGCAACTATTCTCTTCTTCTTAATTTCAAAAAGGCCAAAAACAGGATCTCGGATTCAAAAATGGCATTTGTCGTCAGGGGGACCGGCTGTTTATACTCACAAAACTTTTCGTGTATTCCGTAAAATATCTCAAAAATTCAATTCGGAAACAACAATAAACGACCAAAATAAGGTTTTCTATTCATTTACTCTGCTATTGGTTCTTGTCTCAATCTCGTATGACTATTATTTTTAATTTAATTTTGCAAAAGAAATGAAGCATGCAGAGACAAAAATGAACTTTACGTGCATTTCTCACGGAAATGCTTTGACTCGTCTGGGATCGAAGCAAGGACGAAGTGTCACCATTTTTTACAATATAAACACTTTCGTATATATATATATATTTGAATGCAATGTTCTGTAAAAAATTCAAGTCAATCGACCGAGTGGTTTTCGAGTTTTGCGGGCACAAACATACGCAGGCTGAATTTTAATATATAAGATATGTGCATGATTCGGTAGATCACTGTAATTTGATTGCTTTTAGACACCTTTCGTTTAACTTTCCCAATTGAAAATCTTTCTATTATCAAGAGAAATAAGTAAGGAATAAACACAAGGAAATAAAAGTGCCAAAACTTCCACACAGAAAGTCGTATAACTTTGACAAAATTATTTATTTCTTTGTGTTTAGTTACCTATGGAGTTCCTCAAAGTTAAAGCTCATTCGATTGATTTAAATAACGAATATTCTTTTCTAGATTACCATTTCCCCTTACTCTCGTGACTACTATAGATTGTATAATCCATTGATTTGTAAAATTAAATTATCCTGATAACAACACTGTAGAAAAATTCACACAATTAGCTTCGACGCTTACTATCACTATCTTCAACATTTACATAAATACGCGATCCTCCATATGGCATGTGCCTGGAGAAAAGAAGGGAACAAAAATGTTACCTGCCCTTGAAAGGGTAGAATACCGGGAAAACTGTTAAACAGGACAAAACGAAATAGGTGGGGGAGAAGGGCAAGATAATCCTTTTGTTGCCAAACGGGAATGGAAAGGAAAAACTTTCTCGTTGGGAGAAGAGTATTTGGGTTGCAATTTGCTTGATTCATTTTGATGTTATCTAAAATAATGTGTTCGCTAGCCTTCTCTGATATATGTTTAATTTTTAGCTCGCAATTAGAAGAATGACTCGAAGAAATAAATCTCTCATAAAGTGGGACTGCAGAGCAACAGATTAGAAATATTGTATGTTCTTCGGCCTAAAACTTACAAGATCTCACTGTTTATCTGATGTGGATTAAATGAAAATAATAATAAATAGCTTGATGAAACCACTGTCCTAAAAATTGGATCCATGGATTCCTTATCGTTTCAAAGTAATGGCTTCCAGTAAATACTGTAGTAAATGGCCAGCGGTAGACGTCCTTTTGGTAAAATTCTCGAAATTTTATTTCTCAAAAGTTACTCCTCTCGTATTTTTAGCTATTTATTGATCAACGAATCACCTCCGAAGAGTATTACAATTTGTTTATTTCAAAGTTCTCAGTATTTTAAGAAAACCATCTTTTAATTATCAGTTATTGAAAATGATAAGACCGCTATCCGTAGATCTGTTACTTTTGCATGACAATGGGTTAATCGAGGTCTAACCAAACCTAAGACTTGGCTAGAGGTATGAGTTTTTAGTACTCGACACAGAATGGGCAAGTTATTGCGTGTGTGTTACAGTAATGACGATTATAATTGAGTTTAAATACGTATTTAAATGACATCCTTATTTTTTATTTTATAAACCAGGTGAGATATACTAGCAAATTTTATAAGTGAATCAAGATGAGTTTAACTTTTTGGCTATCATCAACACTGAGAGAAAAAATATATTCACTTGCTTTTGGTGTTTTTTATATTAATTTTAAAGGTTCTTAAAATCTACGAAACTAATAACTGTGTCTATCTTTTAATGGAATAAAAGAATTGAGAACCCTATACATCCAATGATAGTAATAAAAAAGAACCAAAGGAACGCTAGTTTACGCAAATAGCTATCTCTTAAATTTTCCCGTTTTGTTGTTGATTGATTTGTAAGGATGTCCCAAAGGTTTATGAAAAACATTGGTTAGAAGAAATAGCGAAAAAGGCCTGAAAAGTTGAATGTAAATATTGAGAACGTAATATTGGAATTGGCATTTTACGAAGCTTAAGTTTCTACGGGAGTGATCTTTCTATGGTTAATATATGTTTAATTCTACTGCTGAAAGCAGAGACGGTCCGAGACATGGGCAGTCTGGGAGACCGTTCCCAGTGTTTGTGTGCTCTTCTCAGATCCCTTGAAGATTCTCAATGATAAAATTATACGCGTAGCTTACGGAATTTTAACGATTACACCCGGTCACAATATTTAGTTAAACTTTCTTTTATCCATTAAGTGGAACTAGTTCTAAACGTCTGCCTGCCCAGAATATCAATAATCTTCAGATTACCCCTTCCCGATGATTGTAATCAATTTCCTTCGCAATGGATGCAGCTTTCTTTGGTTCAAGTTCTCTGAATAATTTCCTTATAGTCAAATTGATTGAAGAAGCCGTTACTTTGTGAAATAGCGTTATATAAGAAATTTTGAATCTTTGTCCTTAGTAATTTCCGCCATTTCTATTATTTATTACTATTTCATTATCTTTTATTTATAGTCGTTGAGCAATGACTATATTTTTACGGAAATTACATTTAGTAAAACTACTAAATCAGGCGTAATCAATTTGAGTTGCCCTTACATCGGTAACAGCCGTTTAATAATTAGAATTTAGGCTTCGTATTTTACCTTTCCTTTTTTTAATGAGAGGCCAGTTAAGTCCATCAGCCATTATCAGATACAGCACTAGAAATACTGACATCTCATACTTATTACCCATAATTACTCTTAAATAAGATGGGTAAAGCTTCCCTTCTGGGGAAATATTTCTTATTGTCAGGAGAATCTATTACTGCTGAATATTAATGCTGGTTTCATGGGCCTCGCCTATTCTTCCTTAAAACTTTTTGGTTTAAAGATAAGGAAGACATTTACGATATCTTGAAGGTGCAGAAATTTAAATGTGTGAATTCCTCGGCATTTATGATTAACTGGCGGAAGCTCTAATTATATGCATGAATGTATGCAAATTGTATGCATATTTTTATATGCCTACGTGATTATATCCTACTAATTTTCGAAGCAAAATAAATTTACAGTGATAATAAATAATTTCGACTATGATAGGTCTATTGTTAATGGTTTATGAATTTTGGATGTAAATGAACGATTTAGAAGTAAGTTCACATAACACCAAATGCAGTAGGTAAGGAAAATGAAACTTGAACACTGCCACAAAAATCGGATCTTTTTTCGAATGGTTGATCTCATTTACATTCTCTCTGGCTGAACCATTGAAAAAGTATTTTTCCGGTCACCTTCTAACCTGCATTATTTTCTCTTAAAATGGCTTACATCGTTTTCTCAATCATGTAATTGAACCATTTTCTCAATCTTATAAACAGCCTACATCCCAGGATCTGTGCACATCACTTCTGAGCCTGTTTACCAAATTATCTTTACATTTTTAGATGTATTGCCTTAGTGTTGAAGAGAATCAGCATTCTCTTCTTAGTAAGCATAAAATTTTCCATATCCCCATTGTTTATTTTCCTATCATCGTCTCCATGCTTTATGTAAAAAATATATAAGTAATTAACTGTAACACCATTCATATTCCTTCATTGACGAACTTTTCATTATATTTCCGTCCACATCTAAGAATGGCATTTTCAAGCAATTTTCTATCTCACACAAATACCCTAAAAGATGCGTCGAATTTTAGTCGGACTGAAAACGTATCCTGTCACCACTGCATGGAAGACCCTTTTTCTTTCCTCTCTCACCCCCACGGAGAAGCCACCTTTGTTTCGTCGAGAAGGCCGGTATGAATGGCACTCATATACCGTTATGTAGACGAAAACAAGGAGAGCAGAAATAGCACCAAAGGGGACTGACCGCTGAAATCCGTAGTAGCAGATTTAAATTTATTATTCATGCATGAGTGCATTACGTGTATATTTTAAAAATGGAGTTGTTATGTCTAAAATTGTTGGCTCATACCTTTTTCCAATGTTGAAATTATTAATCGTTTTAGCATTCAAACATTTATTACGGAGAAGGTGTAAATGAAAGGAATTAAATAATTAGAAGTATATTATTCAATTCTTTTGGTGCTTGACTCGACTCTGCGCGACTAGTCCTTCTGATTTAATTATTCAAAAGAAATGTTCGCACATACAATATAAAGCGGTTTGTTAAAAGACTACAGGTTCGATAGTAGTAAGTCCTAAACGACCGGAGCCCTCGGCTGAGTATCCTTCAAGAATATAACTCTGTATAGACAATAATTATTTGATATATTCCTTAGCTGTGATTTACATGACGAAATACGCGACAACATGACCCTATTCTCAACGATAATGATTTTCGCAGCCCGATGGCGAAAAGATTATTGCGAGATTATAGCGAGGACAGATGGCCTATACTGGTATCATCTCACATATAGTATAAAGTGTGCTACTATTTAAATTATTTAAATCAAAATTCCCTGCAAATGTAAATGGCGTCCAAACAACGTGGCGACTTTCACAAATTCGTTTTCAATGAAAAATAGCAACTTATTTCCTATTTGAATTCCACTATCACATATCATTATTTTTAATAGCAGGTATTGTTTCATTATTACCCCATTTTTATTCTTATTACATTTTTTTAATTTCCCCTTCTTCCGTTGACCTAATTTACAGTAGTTCATATTCTCTTAATTATCGTATCATAATCTTTACGAAAACGATCATCCTGCGGGCATGTGGAGCATTAACTGAAATAACCAATTTCATTCTAAATCTGCATTGATGGAATATTTTATGTTAGGAGGATATATGAGCAGCCAAAGTAATTCATGTCCAATATTTTATGAAGAAGAGCGAATTACGCTTGAGATTCAAGCCGATTTAACGAAATACGAATTTAATACTTTCATAATACAATACTGCTTCTACCGCAGCAAAAGCAATGACTTTCAGCAATTATTTATAAAATATATATCATCACAAAAGCCTTCAAAACGTGCCAGGCATAAAGAGGAAGACGAAAAGCGCGCTCAAAACAGAGAATCTGAAAGACTCGCCCTTCTCGAGTTATGCTGGTTGCATCGAAGGTGGTAACTTTTTTATGCTGCTAGCTGTACAAAGAATGTTTATCTCATAAATCCTTGCTAATCAGGGATAAAATGTGTTCTTCGGGAAACCTAAGGACCAAGTTTTGTAAGAAATAGTATTAATTTAGCAAAGTTATGAAAATTTAGCTAAAATTCAATTCTTTTTATATAATTTACAATGGATGTTTCCATAGTTATTTACTTTTATAATTTGGGTACAAGGAATCACTTTCAACATGACAAATTAATATTTTATCGCTCGTGTAGACGTAATTGTTGTTTTTTCTCAAAAACTCAATTTAAAAATAAAATGATAATAACAAATGACGAAACTAGTCTAATTTGGAGATAACGGAGAATAATTTAAAACCTTTTGAATACTTTTATCCTTCGAAGTTTTATACCAAAGAACTTGCATGAGAAAAGAAAAATCCTTCAACTTAAGCAAAATTTGAAGTCATCAGCATTCAATCCGCAGAAAATTTTGGGACCTAATTTGATATTGATGGAAGGCATTCTATAGCATTCGTTTTCGAGAGGCAAAGATTTACCGCCACCTTAGCATTTGAAGGGATTCAAAAATATTTGGAGTCTTCGAAACACTTCATGAGCCTAGTACTTAGATACTGTCTCAAAACATAACAGCATTGCTATTCGAATACTATTACATTACGAGGGATGTCAATTCAAAGACGATGATGAATGAACTTAAGGTGTCCAGGCGTAAATTAGTAGAACGTCCTTTAAATTAATAAGAAAGAAAAATTCAGAAGATAAGAACTTACAATTAGTACTTAAATCTGAAGATGATCGTAAGATCGAAAAACTATTTCTATGTTATTAATTTACGTTGATGAAGATACACAAACTTTGAATGAGGCTTTAGAGTAAAGCTTATTAGAAAAACGAATCCGAAATTTTGAAAATACAACGAAGATACGGTATATCAGAGAACATCTGCTGCTTCAATGGAATCTTGTTTCCTTGGAGATGCAAATTCTCTCATTATCTTCATAAAAATGTAGAAGCAGCGAACGAGAGTGAGAAGAAGCAGAAAAAACGGCTCTTTTTTGAAAATTCGAATGAGGCCAACGGAAGATCGGAAGGAGTGGCGAAGGTGCGCCAAAGGAATAACAAGTGAGGAAGAGGGAGCGAAGGATGAAATGAAAGAGAATTGGAAAGAGATAAAGCGGATAAAAGAACTGAGAAAAATGAGTGAACGAGGAAACATTTTTGGCTAAGTTTTACCGAAAATATCCCGAGATTGAGAACAGAAAAGAGCAAAACTGAGAGGCCTCCGAAAACTCCTCGAAAGAAGAGTAAATGCGGGAAAAGTTGAAGATTTATGTACATAAATATAAAAAACTTCTAAGCTTACAAAGGACAATATCAATATAGATGAAGCCGAGTATCAAAAACAAACATTGCAGGTAAACAATATAAAAATGATCTCGAATATTCCATACAATGTATCGACGGAGCTATAAAAAGGAGTAAACGCTCATGATGGAACTGGCTCATGAATAGTGCTAAAAACGCAAAAATTAAAAACGGAAATTTCGGAACACGATGGCAAAATTTTTTCTTGCTGAATGCGAAAACGCATCGAATTCGGAAAAAACTCACGATTGTATTCTTAGGAAAATTCTGCTTAACGGCTGTCGTCTTTGTCGACCTATCGGAGACGCTCACAAGCACAGATTAAAATAAGGGCGTCCTTCCTTCTGACCTTCAAGTTTTCCAAAAAAAAAAAACGACTCTTTATAAAGTGAATATTCGAGGAAACATTTTTACATGCTTTCAGAAAATGTACCAACGAAAGATCCAAATTATTACTAAATTGGAATGTAGTGTGAAAATTGTTGTTTTAGAGTCATCAACTGATTTCGAAAGATTTAAGGAAACGACAAAGAAGGATGGAGTCGTGAGATGGAGACTATTGGAAAGAAAGAATTTGCGAAATTGAAATGCGTCTGACAATAAATAAGCGGCAGTGGAAGAGTGGCAGATAATCTCGGGATTTGCGAGACAATCTTCGCCCTTGACGTTTCATTTATTTATATCCGAGAGACGCTTGACGATTCAGTTTTCCGAATGACTCTTGAATTAATAACGCTGAAGAATGTAAGCCCGAAAAAGTGATTTACAAAAACCAATTTTTATGGAAGAAGGCAATATTCGAAAGAAGACAAATTTCTCGTAAAATTTCAGTGTAATATCAGCTGTGGATCTATATTTTCATTGTGACGCAACATTCTTTTCGAATAGAAGTGGGATCAAATGAGATTGCCAGTAAAGAGGAATCCATAGTCAAGCTCCTTTAAGGACATTCCGAGAATACGTTTTAGAGGAAGGGAATAAAGATTTTCTTTAAAGATTTATGAGGTCGTTTCAAAAGGTTAGTCGAAATTTACAAAACTGGAGAAGAAAAAAAATCATTCAAAATTAAATTTAAATTGTTTCATAACTTGAAGATAAATTATAATCGACGGAAATACATGTAAAATGACCATGACTCAGTGTGACCACCTTTACACAATAAACACTCTGTAATGTATCAAATATTTGTTCGTTCTACAGATAAGCAATTAAGAAAAAGGAGGAAAAAATGTATCGTTGAATAAAATTTGAATGTTTTAAACGTAACCCTATTTCTTGTCTTTCTTTTACTTATACCAAGCAACTTTAATATTAACCACGTCATATCTTGCTGGAAATATTTTGATGGACTCCTGTTTGATCGTTAATATTAACATAAAGAGCGAAACTTTATTCGCGTAAATTAAAATTCTCTCGCTTATTGTAATGGAAAAATCAAATCAAATCAATCTCTTAGGTTAAAAATCAGAATTCTTTGGAAGGAAATCATATTCTTTCTAATACAAGAGTTCCTCACCTTCTGGAGCATAATCAGAGTTTCGCAACTGTTTTTTTAGAATATCTAAGAAACTTAAAACTTCCTCCTGGAATTCCTAGAAATCTGTGAACTTCCGGTTTCATTCGACTCGTATTTAACATTCAGCAGAGATATAAAAATTTTAAAATGTAATATCCGTTCCCATTTACCGCGATGGACGCACGTCCGAGAAAAAGATAAATTGTCGATGCTCAGCCGACAGAATGCCTCAATCGACGTTAAATATCGACTAAATATTTTTTATTTTAGCGCCGTGCGCTGTCATTTATTCTCCCGAGGTTCTCTAATTTAGCGCTTCGTGCCGACGTTAAGGCTGCAAAATGTAATTCCCTCAAATCTCCGCAAAAACGGCGGCGCTAAAAGGCCCATTTTCGGCGCGTGCAATTGTTGGCGAAACAGACATCAAAGAGAAAACAATCTCTCTCGGAACGCAGAAGACAAAAGGCAACGCGGGCCCACTTCGCGAGGACCACTTATCCGATTTTTTCGCTCCCGGGGGAACGCTGTGCCCGGAGAATGCAAACGCATTCGTTAAAGCGGATAAAAAAGCGTTCTTCAGCGAAAAAAGCGCGTTGATTGTGTTGACGGAATTCCTTTTTAATGATTCCTCCATACACACTTTGGGCGGAAGAAAAAGTGGGTCAAAGGAGAAGACGACGTTCGGATCGATTCGATTCTTTCGGTTTCTGAAAATGCGAAGATTCCAAAGATGCGCGAATCGGAGCAATTCCCTCAACTTTTAATATCTGAACGTGAATTGAAGGTAACCAGAAGAAGGAGAGACAAAAGTGAGAGAGGATACGTGACAGCAGTTTACGGATGTAGCGACACAAGATTGAACATTTCCGAAGTTAAGATCCTAATTCGAGGTCCCTCGAGTTTTTTAAAAAACATAAATTGTTACAGGAAATGAAAACCATTTCTATTGGGATGAAACCTTATGAGTAGAGGAATGATCATTCCGAGTCCCTCCTTTGTAATTTCTTGGTAATATAAAACCAGAGGATCATTCAAAATCTAAACAATGGTTACAAACATTTTAAAGGGATTTCTTTAATTAAACGGTAACTGGAACATTCACGAAAGAAAGAGACTAATTTTGCTCTCATTGCCACATTTTTCCGTAAATGAATATTCAGTTCACTACAGATATATTTATCATATATAAATTGCACATTTTAGTTAGTGTTTCTCAACCATTTGAATTAATTTTCCAATTCATAAGCATTTTCTGATTCACCGCAACTTGCAAACTTCCAGACGTTATCCCCATTAATGCTAAATGTAAAATCCGCGTGTGGAATTCTCAGTGACCTCCTCACATATGCTTCATCGAATGAATCATTCTCCAAGGAACTCCTTACAAAAGTTGCAATTTTAATTCATTCGTCGTATTTTGTACAAAACTGACAATATTTCATCACATAGTAAATTATCAGCTTTAGATTGTCTTTAAAACTTTATTTCCGTTCCGGAAAGTATCGTGAGAGTGCTGTGATTCCACCAAAGAGAAGCTGGAAGATTTATCGCTCATCGCGAATGGAAATCCCAAAAAGCATATGAGGAAATAATCCCTCTATCGAAAGAAATAAAACATCCGAGTGCGAAAAGCTTTCCTTCCCGACTCGTAAAATGCGAAAAGGCGGCCACCCTCGATAAGCAAATGATTTCGTTCGCTCAAGCGTGACTGCCTCAATCCACAAGTGGTCACTCGGAAAACTTAGCTGCCATTTAATCTTTGGTTGGAATATTTCTTGATGATGAACTTATTGACGTTTGAAAGAAGACGTTTCTTTGTGATTTTATAAATCGTGAACATCGTTATGACGCAGCTATTCTTTTTAATTGCCCTAATTCCGGTCTCTGATTGGTCACCACCCAAATTAATACGTATCATTCCAAATTCCGACCCCAATATCCATTCTGAGCTCAAGTCTCATCAATTTGTCTATGAAATTCCACGATAAATTGATTACAAATCTCTCAATTTTGGAATAAATATACTTTTTGCTCTCAGACCGCGCAGAAAATCACAATGTAATGAGGTTGAAACATAATAGATGCGATCAGAATTAATTCAGTGATCCATTTTATCTGTATGTATATTCAACTTTTTCCTGTTGCCTTCGTGAGCAGGTATGCTTTTGAAAACATCTATGATGAGCGATGAAACGTTAACATTAATATCGATTCTAATAATTAAATCTGTGAGGCTATCTTTTCCGCAAAATACGAAGAGTTTCGATGTCGTGAATCAAATTGTATTGTTAAATGCAATTTGCGTGACTCTCAGTTTCAATGCCACGAATCAATGGATAAACACAGTTCGATTAACTTTCATAACTGCAAATTTAAACCAGATCCCTTTTAAGTTTGATGGATACTCTCCTTATCCTAATTTCCATTACCACTTCATCCAGTCTAGCACTTGATTTGTTCATTAATAATTGAATTCAGACTCCATTACTTCTGCATTTTAGAATGGCATGTTAGATCGACACGATGTTCTTTCGCCATATTCCTCGTCGGATGTTTTTTCGCCACATCACAGTCGCATTTCCCCATACACCCGGTAAGCCAATAGCGAAAGAATTAATCGTAAATAGACTTGTATACTTGTTTAGTTATGACAAACTTCGATAAACAATCAAGATTAACAGTTATAGTACGAGTTTATAATTATAATCATGGACATTTTAACCCGCAGTGAACTCTGAAAAGTTTCATTAGTATTTCATTATTTTTGAAGGTTATTCATTCATAAACTCATCGAATTTATTTTCAGTTCTCGATTAGGTAAAGAAGGTGCCTTAAAAAAAGTTCTGTAATACACATGTGTGAATTAAACTCTTTTGTGACGATAAATAGGGAAAAGTGTCATCCACCGAAACATAAATTGCCGTCGGAATGTTCAGTGCTTAATCACCGCCAAAACGAATCCCTTTGCCTCGTGGAGATCGTCGACGAGGGGTGCAGAACAGGGTCCTCCAGATGGTGCCTTCGTTCGAGAGACGGAAGGTGAGAGATTTCGTCACCCCTCCCCCCACATCCCTCCTCCCGCATCCCGTTATCCTCGGAGTGTGTTAGGTGCAGCACTCGAAAGGAACTAGGTCAAATCGCATTCGATGGTGGGGATGGAATGAATTTCAATGGAAGACGGAACTGGACCCTGCGCAAATATAATCCGCGAGGGTCACTCCTGAGTTCGCGTATGAAATGGGAAAGAAAGGGGATTCCCGTCGTCGATTACGGAAAATACAAAGGGTGGATTTATTGAGGGCAGACACAGAATCCGGGCTCTCCACGCCTACGAGAGATCGGGTTAAAGTGATTGGAGGAGCGATGACGCTTCCTTAAGAGGGAACACGAGTGAGAACAACGCTCGAAACGGATTTCGGGACTGAGAGGGTTTTCATCGAAGCTGTCGCTCGTGGGGATGATAGACTATTTGGGTCCTCCACTATGCGATGGCACCTGTAGCACTGCTTCGATACAAGGGGGGTGTTTTCGAGAAGTTTACCTCAGAAATCACTGGAAACTACGTTCAACGAGGTTATAGTCGATTCCTTGGTATGATTGTTTACGATCGATGAAATACTTGCAAAGAGCGATACATTTCGCATATTCAGTAGCGCCGGTCAACATGAAGGAAAATTAGCATAATTTTATAGGAACTGACAAAGAGTGAAATGCGAAACGAAAATTTTTCATCCGAAAGATTTCGCTTGTTTGACTTAGATGTTCGAATTTGAAACATGACTTTTGGAATATTGTTTGTCATAGAAATAAACTATAAAAATAAATAAATAAATAACTAAAATAAATTAAATAATAATGACTTAATAAAAATATAGATAAAAAATAAAAACGACATAAAGATACAGGAAAAAATATCATAATGCATAAAGCGAAAGCCTAACATGACGACTGTAGCAAAACTGGACCTACGAAAACACACTATACGTAACATTCCGTTTTCAAAAATGCAAATATAATTCATGTTCCCATTTTGGAATAAGATACAAGAAAAGTTATGTCTTCCTTTCCTTTTGTAACTTTAATAACTTTCACGAAGTGCCCTATTTTAGGAAAGGATTTTTCAGTAACCGTCTCTCAATTCAGATCCGGATGCAGAAATCAAAATAACGGTCCACCAATCGGGAGCAAGGAAAAGTAAACGACTCGTCGAATATCCATCAATAATTTCGTGAGGTTATTGAAAACGACTACTAAACTCGCACATACTTAAAATGGCAATGGCTAGTCATAGCATCGATGAGGAACGGCATTAGGAGGGAAGTTTCGAGCTCGAAAAATCCACTAGGAAAGAAGATTCATCATTTTCCCAGCACACTTTTAACTCCAATGTTTAGTCACGATTTTCCCTTTGTATTATATTAATCAGCTTATCTACGAATTTGACCTCTGAGCGATCTGAGAGAATAATAATAGTCAAGAATTTCCCGAGGCTATGGATTCAACTTCTTCCGCATCGTGATTTATGGACTTCTTCTTTCCAAGGCGAAACTCGACTTTATCTAATACGTTAACACCGTCACCAGCAACCAGTCCAAATATTTGGTGTTTTAAAGGATCAAACAAGTCTGCCATGAATCGAACCTTTTCGTGCAAATGATAAGAGGTGCGATAACAAAGTACGTTCGAACAAAGCTCTGTCTGTAAAGAATTTAGCCCCAAGGCCGGTTGGTGCCTCATCCCCTCTGACATAAGCTACTAAGAGTAGAGAGGAATGAGATTCAACTCAAGCCCACTATCGCACCTTAAATCAATTCAAAACCTACCATTCAACGTCTTACCGAATTTTTGATAGTGTTCCCACAATTAAGTGTGTGAGCGAGAAAGATAATAAGAATTTAAATGTTTTCAATATAACATATATTTACTAGAAATCAAACATGTATTTCAGCTCTAAAACTGAATATTAGCTTGATAACATCGAAAATACGAAATATTATTTCAGAAAGATCTAAAATAAATAAATATGCTTTTTCTATCTTTGCATATCTCAGCATAATATTTCTCAAGCATAATATTTCTCAAGCATAATAAAAATTTAAAACAAGGAACATTTGTGGACCGGTTCAAAGGGGAAACAAGTACAAGCCAACCGGAATATTCCTGGTTTGAGATGGGCGGTCGAACACGAATTCGGATTGGAAATTTGGTCTGACCATTTCATTTTTTGGGGAAAGGATCCCAACTCCAACAGAATCCAAAGGAAGTCAAATTCTTAATGATTTTTCCTTTAAACAAAAAACTGAACTTCCATTTCAACCCACTTGGAATTTTCGCTCCTAACTAAAAGAATAATACGGGTTGTATACCTCAACTTTCAAGGAAATAAGTAAAATAACGAGTACTACGGTATTCCTGGGAATGTATAAACTCGAATCGAACAACGAGTGGCGGCAAAAGAGCCGCTTCAAGTGGTCTGCGATCGCAATTCCGAATGAACGGCGAGTTTACGTTGTTCAGTGGTCGTCAATAAGGAGAGAACGTGACTTTTCCCATGGAGAGGATTCTTCGAAAGGCCGCGAACTGTCTTCATTAAGCCGTCACAAAGCACGCGAGTCTAGCAGAAGATTAGAGAGGTATGTTCAATGGCTAATTAGACTAGCATCGGAATGTTTAGCGGTTATTGCCTCCCTTACAGCAAGACATGCAGTTTCTTTATCTCCTCTTATTTAATATCGTTGGTCAACTTCGTCGTTAAGAGACCTGTGAAACTGTTTACCTAAGTGAACAATGGAGAACACTTTCGAAACGCACTAATATTCTGCTTTATCAGCACTTTTCGCCTCTAAGAACCGAATTACTATCTGTTGGTGTGACACTTGCAATGAAAGATTCGTCGTTGAGATGTTGTGGCCGGAGATCCGGGTGCCTTGAACCCGACAATACCGTAATTCATCGGAAAGGGACGGCTAATAAACAACCGCATGTCGATCAGAAAAATGTGATTAATAAATTTAAGACTTTTAGAAATACAGGCAAATAACTGAAGAAATTGCTGTTGGAAGTGAAAGTGTTACGCCACTGTATTGACGACGACAGTCGAAATGTAAAATAATTCAGATCCGAATTTATTATTACAACTATCTCATATCTACCTTGCATGAAAAAAAGCGTAAATATTCGTAAATCTCTCTTATTTATATGGAAGATTAAACATTCTCAAAAGGATTCGTCCGAGATTTGTGGCATTATTTTGATCTTTCCGATATAATGTCGGTTAGCCGAGTATAATTAAAGATCTAAGAGTTTCACAGAAATTCCGAAATATATCGGTCGCTTTTATTCAATTACAATCGGTAGCTCAATTTACAATCTAAATCTAACTTAGTTTCTGCAACTATAAAACTATAATGAGAGAATAACTTGGAGAAAATTTAAATTCTATGAATTCGAAACTTATAGTTTACATAATTGACTACTGCGGAATTGACCGCACCTATGGGTTTGCTTACAAAATCAGATCAGCCGTACACCACAAAGCGTCAATGATTAGATATCACTGAATGGTCATGAATTGTTATATTGCTATACGGCAGCCGATATATATTTCCATTTAAAGCAAAAATTCATAGACAATAAATTATCCGAAAAAAGTAATTATAACGATATATAGAAGGAATTTGCGATACATAAATGTCCTTTATAAATAAGAACACAGGTAACTACGGTCCACTGGAACCATAAAACTGTATCCTAGTCGGTAAAGACAATCTTTAAGAACGCGTGAATTGATATTCCTTGTGAAATACCTGCAGATCATACGAGTTTGAAAAGATAGCCCTGATCCCTCTCAATTATTCTGTACCAATTTCTAAGAAATATACCACAAATATAATATATGTGTAGCATAATTTATTTTAATCGACTGTACCTATTTGTTGGAGGTGTACACTTGTAATGCCGGACAGATTGTACTGGTATCTTATTATCTCCCCGTCGACCGTTGCCATCTGGTGCTCTTGCTATATTGCAGCGATTAAATTAAATAATAGATAAGTAAATCATCTCGAACTCGCATTAACAATTTCTTCTGCTGTTATTGAACACGTCAATTTTCATTTTGTCTGAACGAAATCAACGCAGCCGTTTTTTTCAAATCGGAGACTGCGACTCCTTCCTAATATTTCCAAACCAAATATTGACATAATCGATGCGAACTGCACCGTCTGCAAACTTTCCCGCGCTCTCTACGAAATCGCATCCACACACAAACGTACACCTTTGTGCGTCACCTGTTACGATTCGCATTGTCCTGAGAGTGAATCGAAATTCAATTGCGAGGTCCTGATGTAGAGGACGGTGCTATTGTTTAAGTGAGAGACAATGGATAGCGAAATTTTCATACTAAGCAAAACGATACGCTTCATATTGGTGCTTTTGTTTCCCAACGTAACGCCTTGCAGCCCTCATTATGCAGAGATCACCAAATTAATTCCCCCAATCCTTATACCAAAGGGCGATCTAATACCAGCTATTCCAGGACCATTAAACCTTTAAATGAGGTATCTAGGGAAAAGAAAGTAATAAAATATCCTTCACGTTCATTAGTATTATCTGTTTTTTTACTAAGAACTTGGAGATCACTTTCACATGACCTAACTTTCGCGTTACGCGATTAAACACTAGAAAAGCGAAATAAACAGGCGAAGGACAAGAGAAACATTTTCCGCGTAATACTTGAGCCATTTCATTATGAGAAACTGGAACCAATCGAATCAACAGATGATGTCAACACAAATAAAAAAAGTTGTTTAAATAAATCTCAGTCTTTTGTATAATTATTCTGTATATAATACACCAACAGCGTAATTTCACCGTAACTGATGTCATTATTTATCCCCTTCTAAAGTTTATGTAAAAAATGCATTAAAACATAATTTGGCAGAATAAGAAAAGTTCTAAATCTACGCTAAGTAACTGAGCATTGCTTACCGCGGGTACTCTTTCCTGGGGTATCTACCGAAATCACGTAGGTCACTGTGAAAATATGAGCTCGATATTCAGTTTCTTCTATCGAAGCCTCGATATTTAGGACAATACTCTACGGCTTCTGCGCCTCGACAGGAAACTTACGAAAGAGACAAACGACGCCTCCGACCGCAAACATCGACGCTCTACCACGAAAACAGGAAGATGGAAATTTAAGGGAAATTCTGAAGCGATAACTCCGCCCGCATTCGCAGCAGAGCCTTATCAGCCCCTCCGTTCGGAAGAAGTAAACTGCGGTGAGGATGTGGAAGGAGAGTGCATTTGAGAAATACGACAGCCGCGCTTACTTTCTCATTTCCTGTGGGTTTTCGACCTTATCTAAAGCTTACTCAGGCTGTGCCTCATAGTAGATGTACCTTTGACGTCTTCTTTGTGTTTGGATAAGCCTACGGATCGATAGTAAGCCGAAAGGGTTGGCTTCCGAAGAGAGTAAATACTCTGAGATAAAGGCACGTTTTTACGGAACACGGCTAGTATAGTTGTTGCATTAAAATGTTAAAAACCAAAAGTAACATTCAAACTCTAAGTTGCTCATGTAAACAATTAAATGGATCTTATGTAAACAATTAAAGTTGGTCTAATATTAACTTTTTAAATGCTAATATGGTAAGTCAAATGTAATCATAGAAAAAAGGAGGAATAAAGGTTTCGAAAACACTAATGCACATACAGATTATTTTCACGGTGATTTCTGTTGGACGCTTTTCTCAAGATGACATTTTTATGATTATAGGATTAATATCCTATTATTTTGTATTTATTATCTAGTAACTGATATTTACTTGATTGCTTGATTTGCTTATTATCTCTCTAAATTTTATTTACATGTATTCGAATGTAATGAAATATTTTTAAATATTCCATGTAATAACTTCTAAAGTAAGGTATGAGAGAGGCCATTTCCGCATAACCTCTTCGATATACAATTGTAATAGTATATACGCATATACTGAAAATTAATTTGAAAAAAAATACACAATTTTACTGAAGCTCCACTGATAAAGTGATGATAATTTCTAACCAATTTCTTTCTTCTCTTTGCAATAACTTTCCGTGAATATTTAACCATTTCGGGACACAGCATTAAAATGCGAAAGGGATTTCGGATGGATTGGACCCGAGCGATAGGGAAAAGTGCACTCCCAGGGAGTGTTCGAGGAAATGAAAACTCATTTCGATCTCAGAATTCCACGTCATTAGACGACACAAGAATGCGGTCAAATTCTCTGATTTCCCTTAAGAGACTACGATTTCTATGAAATTCGTAAAAGTAGTGCAGGATAGAGAAAAAACTGATTCTTTTAGGAACGAGACGTCTCCCTTGAAAGGAATGTTGTTTTACTTACAGCGCCAATGGCAAAATGACTTTTTAAAATCAATCCACGAGAAACAGAATATTGTTAATCATGAGAATATCAGAACATAGGAAATCTTATAACACTACAGGAATTTCTAAAAAATATGTAAAGGAAATACACATAACATTGGTGAAATATTTCAATAGAGAAATCACCTTATATACAAATAACTGCAATATTTAGTCTCACACTACCTGGTCAAATAGTTAAAGATTAAGCTAATTGTCAGCTAATAACTCAATGGAATGATAATAAAGCAGCCCAGCAGCACATACCGAGCAGTCCAATTCGCAGTAGTATTTTGCCATTAGAATTTAAAGGGACATCTTTGGGTGATTTCTGTTAAACAAGGAAAAAGGTAACCGAATATAAGCACGTAATTTTGGGTATAATAAGACTCGTATATTCTAACCTGTGATCGATTTTTACTTTTCAACAGTTAATAACTGCGCATTCCTCCCTGGAGCACTTCTAAATTTGATCGGCTTCACCGACACTTTGCCTTAGGGATACTGAAAATGTTATGGTAATCCGTTAACGCCTCCGCCGCGTTCTCGACGCATAAAAATGCGAAAACAGCGATGAGTTGGGCAGCGTTTGGAGTCGTAAAAAGGCGAAAATAAAAAAGCGATAAGCTCTCGGAGGAACGAACTTGAGGGAAGTGCTCTTTGCTGATGAGAATTGGTAGCGATGAACTATCTGAACATTTAGAACCGGAAGCAAGGAAAGGCAGTAAAAGGAAAGGTGTAAACTTTCTCAAGACTGCTTTCAAAAGTCTTACATTTCGGTTCAGCAATTGAATACAACGAAAGACATGTTTCACAGTCAAGGAGATGATTTACAGTTTTCAAACTTCAGCAGTGATAGTGAACATCGTTTGACGTAACAGTCATCGGAATTATTCTCATTTTATAATTCCAAGTTGTGAAAACAATAAAATTTTGGTCTTGATTTCCTTGTACCATTTTATGTCGTCCGTAACTCGTTAAAAACAAAATATTAACATTTCTTAGACAGCTGACCGTAAGAGCTCGAGTAATTGCGCATTTTTGCTCAATCTATGGTCAACTGAAAAGAATTTCCCGAAGAAACCATGAAAAATATTTCTCAAAATATTAACATTCGTAAAAGGTGAAGAAAATTCTGGTGGTGACGAAACTTTGTGAGAAAAATTCACAGATACCTTCATTAAAGCTTCAACTAGTGTAATGCAAAGAGTAGAAGGCGCTAAAATTATTTTGCAAATGAATCCTTTTTAGGGTTATTGTGTTATTATTAATATTAAAATATTATATTATAATTATTCATGAATAAATTCACAACCAACATAATATTTATAAAGATTTACTTGATTCTCGGGAAGGCTAAAAATTATAATTTATTTTCTATATTCTCTTTAGGGTCATTTAATTTGTGATTTAATCTTTAGATAACCGAATCAGTGTGTTAAATACTGAGTCAGATGAACTAGAGTCTCTATTTGCCAAGAAACTAACAGAGGATTAGACTGCAAAGGCTTCTGCTACGATCTCAAATCGGCGGAAAATTTGGATGGATTTTGGGGAAATCACGTATAACTATAAAACAGTAACATAATTTCCTTTAGATACGTAAATAAAATAATGTACTTTTAGGATTAGGGTAACAGTAAAGGAAATAAGCTCAAGAAATAAGATAAGAGGCCTTCATTCCCGTGGACTATTTTCATAAGGATGCCAATGAATTGAATCTCCAATTCCTTGTGGTAAACTTGAACAAAGAATAACTCCAATTTTGATTTTAGGAAAGTTGCCCATAACTTCGAGGCCTTCCCGTTGCAGCCCACTCGCGTGATTGGAAACGTGGGACGCATTTACCGGTGTGTAATATGGGGTCCCTCCCACAGTATTCCCTTTCTCCAGTGAGCGAATGGAATAAGGGAATTTCATGAAAGGGCATCCTTAATTCGATTTGCAGCACCTTCCTTCCGCTCCCTAATCTGCGGCCTTCCGTTACGAATTAGCGCCCTCAGAAATTACGCCTCCACACATCT
Source organism: Sympetrum striolatum (assembly GCA_947579665.1). Taxonomy (NCBI): domain Eukaryota; kingdom Metazoa; phylum Arthropoda; class Insecta; order Odonata; family Libellulidae; genus Sympetrum; species Sympetrum striolatum. The sequence continues at coordinate 12,807,449 of OX388342.1, forward strand.
TTATACTTCTCCTTAGCAACTGAACGGATTTTGAGAGAAAAGAGCTGACGATGATATCTTGATTCCTTAATCCAAGACCCACCATCGCAGCCAGTAAAATTTAATTCAACTAAGATTGTGTTCCTCATTTCGATGGTCGAGGACTCCATGCAAGATTATTAAAACTTACCACCACTTCTCTCATTCCTGAACTCCTGCAGTTCATCGTTCTCGAGCTTCGATTCATTTCATCGAATAATTCAGTTTTAGTTAATTCGTAAAACCCTCACAACACAGACGGTTGAAAATTAAAATGTACAGAAAATAAAACTGGTGCTTTCATACATCCTATGATGTCCACAGTGGAAAAATAAGTAGCAACTAGCCGAATAATAATTTTTCAACTTTCATACACTCATTCAAAAATATAATAGACTTCTAATATATAAATCACCATGAGATTGTTGTTAGATGTGCAAACTTAAATATTCTATTCTACGTTGAGTTAACTTTTGTCGTTAAAGATTTATAAAATGCGTAAAACAACGTTCTGAACCACGCTTTGAATATTAGCTTCGTTTCTTGTTCTGCGCCATCTCCGTAATTAGAGTTCTCTCACAGAACTCCGGGAGTCTCCCGGAATTTGGCGGACGCGTCTCTGCCGGCGGAATATTGAAAGCTCACGGAATCAATAAATCTGCTGTTTTCTAGCTAATATTCTAAAATTTGTAATTTAGTCAGTCTGGTACATGTAACCCAATGAATGAGAAATATTCCATGATAAAATTACTTTAGGTGACCCGTACGCCCTTATATTTGAATTCCTACTGACTTTATCGCTTTAATGCAACACGATTGTAGATTGAAGCACAGTACTATAAAAATTCAGTTAGAGTTGAATTTGTTAGCTAAGTAATAACAAACAATTGTTAGCAGTATATCTCTTATGACTTAAGTCTTCTGGAGCTTTGGGCACCAAAATTAAAAATCTCCTGAAATGAACCGCTGGCAAGGTCATACCCGTGATACACAGACTTGAAATATAAAAATTGCAAGTTCTCCTCGTCGTGCATTTTTCTTTATCTTAACTATTTTTACGATAGTTGTTCGAGGAGAAAGTAGGAAAATTCCAAAATTTCCGTCCATTTTTCCTGCGGAAAGTAAGAAAAAGTTTCCAATATGGTACAATGAATTTGGAAAAACATTAATGACTAGCTCCCAAAATATTTTTAAAGGTATTTTACCAAATTAACATTTATTTAAGATATATTTAATAAATACGAACTGTCATTCTGTCATTGAAATAATCAAAAAGTAATTTTCATCTTCATCTGATTGAATATTTTTCTCATCAATCATTCAGAAAGCTTTAGTTCCCACTAAGAGACATGGATGAAATGCTACAACTTCATACGCACTGTGTAGGTTTCCAAAAATGCAATTTTCAATAATTACAAAAAATTACACGAAAATAACTATTTCTACAGAATTATGTTCGGATGTAGCCGTTTGATTTAAATTACTTCTTGAATATAGAAAAATTTGCATGTTTGAGAAGTTTCTTACATAGAAAATGAATCTCTAACAAAGATTTTGAATGAGAAGCTTAGATAACATGACTCTCGGAAGATTTTAAGGTCATTGGCACTCATCATCATCGATACGCGAGGAATTTCGTAGTTACTGGAATCTCTCAGACATCTTACGGACGAAAACGAAGGACAAGAGATAAAAAGCGGGAGGAACGAACTTTAATTTCTCTCCGTTACAAGCTAACGTAACATTCTAGAAACATTCAGGGGGAAGAAAAACTACGGTGAAAATTTTCGATAAAGACTAAAGAGGATGATAAGGAAAATTAGAGACAGTGAGGGGACATGAGTCAACTCCAAGCGAAAAAGTTTGAGTCACCACGCCCGACAGAATGAATCCGCAGAGAGATTGACAAAAAAAAACGAGCCTCGCTCGTGAGCGACAGACGAAGAATGAATTTGTTGGCGACTGACCAATGGAGAGGAAGGCCACTGGAAGATAAAGGAATAGATTGGAGGGAATAAAAAAGAGGCTGTCGTAGAATTCGAAAAAGGTAAATGAACGAAGCTAAAGATGTGTTCGAGCATTGACTCCCAAAAAGGTTTTAATACCGAAAGCGACTGCTTTTGAACATATCTGAAAAAGCAACGGACTGCCCACACATTTCCGAATAGAAGCAGAGAAACTTAAACTCCAGTGCCGTTACAGGTAACAGAATGATAGAGGGCAGAAAAATATTTTAGGTAAGATTGTTTGGGGCATATTCTTTTGACGAGCCGTACTAAGTCAAGTTCTTAATGAAAATTCCTCAAAATATATTATTAATATTTTTTAAGGCAAAATTTCATATCCCAAGTAAAAACTCATTTGGTTTAATTTTATTATTGAAAATTAGCCTTGTGATTCGCCATACCAAAGCAAGATTAAACATTTGTATTTCCCATCGTTAATATCTCTTTTACCGGCAGCGAGGTTAGAATAGCTATGTGATGTATATCTTTGGCTTTATTCAGAAAAAAAACTTTCACTTTTTGAGTTTGTTCTGATATGTCTACACTCGAGCTAAGATTTCCGTCCGTCGGAAAGTTGAGAACCAATTAATGAAAATATCTCAATTATATAATGGAAAACATATTTCAAATTAACCGAAAAGGGCAAGTTAAAAATTCCTCGCCGAAAAACTTCAGCTCCTGGCCATTGTCTACGTATTTTGCAACAGCATCATCCGCATTTTGCGAGTCTCGGATTCTAAATTTGCAATTCAGATTCAGAGGAGAATTGCCACGAAGCAGATCGTTTCCAATGCCTTCGAAATGAATTCCGATTCCATAGAATTGAGGCGCCCTTGATTAAAGGCCACAAACCATTCATCTGGATGCTATGATTGTCTGAGATAATGGGATGAAATTTCCGATAAGTCAAAGGATTAATTGGTATAGGCTACTTAGCTTCAAAACTTGTTTTAATTGTGTGTACTTTAATGCATAATGCAGGAATCATTCTTTCCTGATCAATACATGAACTACAATCTTCCGTGACGTATCATTTTAAGGTCTACTTAAAGCTAAATTGGCTATGTTTAACATCAATCGAGAATCGTTACGGTAAACTATGTTGCTGTTTACTCAGTGACACCATCGTTATCAAAATACAGGGCTAAACTGCCAACATCATTTTCATAGAGCATCCCTTCAATTAAAGTAACCAATACGTATTAGCTCCGTAGAAAAATGTCCCGAATTTTACAGTAAAAAATGGACTTAGAAACGGGCTTTGAGACTCCAGAATTCATTTTAAGAACGTAGAGATCGAAACACATTCCATTTGATTCTTCATAAGTATGCTGCCTGTATTTAGTCAACGCCTGAATGTCAGCTAAAGCGAGATGAAACAAAATAAATTACAACGCATATTTTACTGTCAACAAACTATCTCTTAAAATCTCTTCTGGAAAAAAATTGGGAAATGTAAGAACCGCAATTAAGACGCAAACCGCGGAGGAAAACATGAACTAATTCAGCTCAGTAAATCAGTATCAGTAAATGAAGAAAGGAAAGAAACAATAAGATTGTTTTGGTGCGAAAGCAGAATGTTCGATGAACAAATTTCAACTGCTTGTAAAATTTGATCTATACAAGTATGAATAAGATAGGATACGTGTTAATGTAAGAACCAAATACTAAAAGTTATTTACTTCTGTAGATGCATTCATGAATGCGAGATGTAATTCTCCCATCCCTCCGCTCGCTGTCCTTTCGGTAGGATTTCTTTGAAAAGTTCCTTCGACGGGACAAAATGCTCTTTTCGGCGCCAAATCACAAGGGCCGCTACGCCAAAGCGGAATACTTCTTGGGGGTCCAAAATGTATTCGCGCAATTCGACTCATTTCTCCTAGGAGTCGTAAAAGAAGCCGCACCCGAGCATAGAAACAGATTTAGGAAATTCTTCGCGAAGTGTTCGAACAAACTGGAAACCATTTTGCGTTTCGCAGCGCCTTTTTCTTATGGAAACTTTTTGAAAGGGCACTTGCGGGTTTTCACGACTCTCTCAGAAGAAATGGCCGACTTCCATGGTGTCACAACGAAGGCCGAAATATACAGAATATTTAACATCTGAGAATTTATTGATGAAGATTTACATATAAATTAATAATTTTATTGTCTGTCACATTGCTCTTAGATAAATCCTTGTACATGTTGCCTGCAATGTGTTAACAGATGTATGTACCAGATTAGTTTCACCGTTCTATAGTTATATTATTACACAGCAATTAATCTTCTACTTATTAAATCTTGTTTGCCTCATTTTTATTCGTTATTTCCAATATTTCAAGTATGCTTTGGCGGGAATAAAAGGTAAGTACTGTATACTTAAAGTGCATGCTATAGAAAATAACGTAATGTCACTTCTCAACAATTTAGACCGAAATGACTGCGAGATTTCAATTCAGAATAGTAACAAACACTACTCGTAACGAAGAAATATTATTTATGTGATGGGGAAGCAATTTTAGACACGTTCTGTTTAGATCGACCAGCCTATCTTTGAACAGATCGATTATAAACCTTGAGTTAATAGACTTATTTACGTAGTTACAATAGAAGTAAATTATCAATCACCACACATTATCACCCGCACAAATTGTTCCTATTCAGCGTAAAATTTTCCCACTGAATGCTGATTGATTATCTGTCTGCTCGTTTAGTTCTAAGAATACAGTTGGAGGATTTGATGTTTTCCCGGTGTATGTTGCTTACATACACCCGGTAAATATTGCAACGTTTAGGCGACATCCTCTGTCGCCATCTCCTTAAAGATTGCGACAGAGGACGTCGCCGAAACGTCGGTTTACACCGAGGAACTGACCCGGTTGTCTCCCCGATAAATTACCTTAGCAATAACAGTTGGTAATTGGCATGGCATATAATGGCATTTACAAGTATGAATTAATATAATCTGAACATATGAAACATATACTACTACGAATACTTACACGACAGAGCGGTTTCATAATTTAAGGCGTCTGGCCCTTTGGGTTAGTAAACCTTATAATTTGCCCCTCCGGACAATGAGATCGCCCTATAAATGTATAGTTCAATTGAGTCATTATTATTTAACACCAGCAAGAGAGCCAACAATTTATGATTTTAATGCAGTCTTCTTTGTGAGGCAACGTCTTCGAGAAGCGCGTTAAAACGAAACAATAGAGCGTGCGATTCTCCTTTCGCATTCGTGTTTGATTCCTCCTCAGACTCCCGTGGGATCCGTCGCATCTTTCGTGTGGCTCTCGCGGCGATTTGCATTCCACCCAATTGTTTGCGCCATGTATTCCGAAATGACTGTGAGATTCCGAATGGTAACGAAATTATTCATAGCGAGAAAACTTTACACAAAGTCCTAGAATGTGGAAATTTCCAAATAAAATCAACTTTCAGTCGCAATTTTTATAAGCAAGCTTTTTTTAAGCAATCAGTATTGAAAATATATACTTTAGAGGGTAAATTATTTTTATATATTTGTTATAATAATTTAAAGAGGAAAGTGAGCTAGCTTTTGATATACTTTATGCCCCTAGAAAAATCCAAGAATAGAAAAAATAGAGGGAATTTATCGGCCTTTATTTAGTGATAATAGTCAAAATTGGTCATGTATTAGATTTCTCACACTTTGAGTAGACGTTTAATGCTCTCACAGTATCTTTAGAAGTCTTGAGAAATCTGTGCAAAACAACTCTTTAGATTCGTTCGGAAGAGAAACACAAAGAGGCAGAGAAGTTCATCCACCGAAAAGCCCATCATCACTTATGTGTGAACATGTTTCTTTATAAAAACGGTAGAACTTTCTTACTAACCACTACTACAAACCAAAATATTTTCTTACATCACCACAGAACAATTACAAAATTACATACGATCGTACATGCATTCATTTCTCTTTCGTAGACACCATCGACACCGTTTTTTGGTATGGAATTTCCTTCTGAATTCCCATCTTTAATGTTAACTTCTCAAGGATTAAGATCACCCGCTGCATCCCTAATTGAATTCCAACTGCAAAGGATTTCAAAGCAGCGAAACATAATCACAATAACTCCGCCCGCAAACGTGCGTCGGCGGACGAACCGCAAGATCAAGTGAAAGAGCAAAAAAGGCCGTCTTTACGGCCTCTGTCCGTTTGCTTCGGAGTCTTCCTTTTAAAGTTCCTTCTTTAAAAACCTCAAAACGTCCGAAACAGCGCGAAATCCGGATCCAGAGCTGTAAAGGGACCTTCTTTCCCTTACTCCTCTATTCTTCGGCCTTTAATACGTAAGAACTGACGAAGGTGCGCTATCATTTTTGGAAAAGAAAAGTAAGCCTATGTGCCTATGTAAGGCTATGTGCCTATTGCTCTATAGAGCTATAGGCACTCATTTATCATTCATTTATTAGGTATCATTCATTTATTATTCTACTTTTCGCCATATTCTCCTTTAACTGTAGTATACACTTCCACATTTTTTACTTTCTCTTTACATTCTACCAAATAAGATGATACCCCAAAATGAAGGTCGCGACAATGCTAAAGAATCAGCAGCTTCGTAAACCTTGGAAACATTTGTTTTATATACAACAACATTGAGGTTATTCTTGCAACAAGAAAAAGATACTACCGCACTAATAATGTTCAAGTGTAATCTTAGAAGACTACTGAATGAGACGATTCATCGTCCTTTTACATAAATTACCATTAATTTTCGGAAGTAAATCTCCTTAGTACAAGTTAGTTTCGCTAGTTCACGAGTTTTTCACCTTTTTAGCCTTCATCCGGGCGCGCGGACGTCACATTCATAAAAGCGCGTGCGATTTTTGCCTGGAGGTGTGCGGTGCGCCCGGATGAGGGTTAAGATCAGAAAATGTCGAAAAACTTCTTATCCCAACTGTAACAGTTTCAACTTTCGTCAATTCATATTTCTCCATGGCCATACTAATTCCCTATAATAACATTCAGCGTGCCACGAAGGGCAATCATGCATCAGCTCTTATCGTTCAAGTTCAAGCTCTTCGGAAACTTTTCGTAAGGAGTACTCTCAACTCCTCACACTACTTTTCTCCCAATTTTGGGGGTCTTAACCAAGTCGCGTCAAATTACATCGCAACCCACGAGCTTGGCTTTGATCGATTGGGCACCTCATGGGCATTAATTCGGGGCTCCGTCTGCTCTATTTAATCTGCTTCAATGCGCTATGAGAACGCGTTAAATCGAAAAGGAGGCATTTATCTCAGCATCTTCCTAATAAAGAACTTGACCCATCTATCTCCGCCTCTCCCACGCCGGGATGTTGGAGATCAAACAGAAAAACCAGTGTGACTGGAAAGCCTCCTCTTTGTCGGCTTCGCCCACCTCTCCCCTCCATTGTCAACTACATCACCTCCACATCTTTCTTCGACCACTCTTTCTCCTCCGACCTCTTTCGACCGCTTCTTCCTCTTAGACTACCTTCTTCCATCACCTCTATTTATCTTTTCCCTTCGCCAACGTCCGACCTCCTCCGCAAGGATCTCCTCCCGCCCCCGTCTCCTTCCCGTTACGGGGAACCGTACCCGACGTGATGTGCATAATCCCGCAATCGCTTCCTTCCATGGGCAAAAGCCCATGATTTCGGTCCAGCTCTCCGCAAAATAGGCGTCTATCCTGGGAAGGAATCCCCTCCCCACTATCTCTCGGAGCGCACAATTGGATGGCAACGGGTTGAAAAACGCAGTCTTGCTTTCTCCCTCAACTCCATTCAGCTCTCGGACGGAAATAATGCTTCGACGCTCGCCAGCCGAGGGGATATCTTTCCGCATTACGTGGTCTTGTTATGTTTTCTGGTTTCCTACAGCTTCCGAGCGGGAAGGAAGATTTATTGGCTACGAAGTAAGAATTAAAAGATAATACGGGGATGAGACCGTGAGACTTTAAAGACCTGGCGAGGTAAATCAGGATTTCAGCATTTTACTTGTGTATCCATCAACGATCATAGCGAGCACTGCTTCGTGCGCTTCAATGGATTTTGATCTTTATCATTCGCTCTGGCGCCGTATTAGCGTCAAATGAAACTTCGTGTATACCCAGCAAATTAGCTTCGGTAATAAAACTCAGTGCATAAGGCTCTTGGAAATGTCATTTCCGCTCTTTCTTCCAATGCACTTGGATTAAGTTCTGAGTACATTACTAAGATAACAATAAAAAACGAACAATTCACCAATTTTGCCAATCTCTTTCTGGAAGAGGTTTCCTAGCAACGCGGAGGTCAGATCCCATTCTAAGAATGAAATTCGTCAGTCCACTCAGACTTGAAACGGAAATTAAACAACGAAGGCTGAAATTTGACGACGAGTACAGATACTAAGAGAAGAGACTTAAAGACTTACTCGCAGTAGGAGTTTTATGTCATTTCCTTAACTGTTCTAATGAAATCGAACAAAAAAATTTACGTTTAGGTTATCATAATTACATTCAGCGAAAAAGGAATGGGAAATATTCTTCACCTTCTTATTCTTTAATGTCACGGATATTAAACTAATAACACCAGGGATTGTAGGCATTTTTCTTTCAAATTCTCAATGATTGTTGGGAAATTTCTTCCGATGCAACGTATAGTCAGCCAAAAGATTAACAGCTTGTACTTAATAACCCTCGATTAATGTAAAATTACACCATGATGTATTATTACATTACTATATTACGATTTAAACTTTCAAATGTCATTTGATAATGTGCCCTTGCGAGAGAATCTCTATTCTCGGCCTTGTGAGGTTTGAATCAACGAAAAATACAGTCATTCGCATATTATTTACGGAGATAATTCAAGAATCCCGAAGTGTTGCCATTAATCTTCTGTGCCGGAAATTCTGGCATTTAGCGTCCGCTCGCAATGAAATGCTTTCCTAATTCTAAAACTTATCTTCTTTCAGTTCCCTTCTAAGGCATTTCAATCTTCGAATTGAGGAAAAAATCCAAGGTTCTAAGCAATAGTCTCGAAGATGAGTTTTTACTAATCCATGGCAAATAATCCCGTGAGTTGTGACTCGAGAAGTGTTCACCGATCTCGAAACACGTTGAGACCTATGAATGGCGCCAACATTCTGAATGAAAAGCGCAGGGGGACATCTATTATTACCATGACGACTGTCAAACTGATGGCAAAGAATTACAAGCAAACACTGTCGCGCGCACAATGCGAAATCGTCTGTCACGCAGTTGAGTGTGCTCACAGCGATGCATTTACTCCTCGGAGGGAAAGTGTATTCATGCAATCATCTCATCCCGTGAGATTTCCGCTCCAGAAAAGAGGCTTCATTAAGACAGTTCAAGAAAGCACACGGAGTTTTTCACTTTTCACAAAATGTAGAAACTATTACCATAGAGTAAATATGTAGTATAATTACTCTTTGGTATTACTCAGGTGATATGGATGTAGATAAACACTTTTGCGGAACCGATAAAAAGAAAAGCTTGCAGCCATTTCTTTTTCTCTTATTATTATTAAGTTAGTCTCTACGGATTCAAAGATGTGTATTTAAATTTAAATTTATGACAATTTTAATTTACGTTAGAATAATTTCTGTGTGTGCCTTTTTCTGAAAGTTCTCTACCTACATCGAATTTTACTTATCCATAGCATTTAAATAATAGGAATAACTAGTAAACTACGTTTATGGAATTCCTTCTATAATTCTCTAACTTACAGTTTACGAAAATTTTTATTGTGATACGTACTTATTAAAACTCAAGAATTATAAGATGATCAAATCGGCTTATGAATTAGCTTGAGAAATTTTGTAATCTTTGCCTTTAAAGAAACTATTTTTCTAATCTAATATAATCCTTGTCATTAGATTTATCGATTTTTGCACAATTGAACTAGAGAAAATAAAACATTATTCTGAGAATTAATTAATTTATATATATCGTGGTAGTCATATCGTATTGTCAACTGTTTTAAGAAATCATAAATAGATCGTAGATCCCAGAATTTAACTTCAATTTTCATTCTTGATATTACAACAAGAATGCATGTTGAAAATATAAGTACACATATTATTACTTTTATGAAATATAACTATTCGGGAAATTTCTCGTTTTTTCCATTTTTATGCTCGATATTATTGAAATATATCACTAGCCATTTTAGGTCATACTAGCAGAATATTTAAATAAGAAAAAGATGTGCCTTCTTGATTATTTGAAATACACACCATTTCTCATACAACTTAATTTGCACCATTTGTACATCTCATCCCCTTTCATTCCTTTCGCCGTAAAACGCCAATTTTCTATACAACGAATGAATAATAGTATCCCAACGTTATTTCAATTCCCACGAGATAATTCCTTCATCGTGTGAGGATGAGGCACTCCGAAAATATCGGTCCCGCCCTCCTCCATTATGTTTCCTTTCATTTATAACATCGCATAAATCTCGTCCAGGCCTTTTTTTACCCGTAATTCTTTTCCAGATCAAGATAAAAATCTCTGCTTAGAGAAAAAATCACACGGCGACAGCCATCGTCCATTTGATACGTTTCAATTTTTATACCCATTCTGCGGCGGTATCCACGAGATATTTTTGTACTTATTTTCTACGATGGCTATCTTTTTGGACAATTTCTTATCTTTTTAGGATCCATTTCTAATGCAGGTATCAACAACAGCAGCTTATTTTGGTAACCGTTGAATTTAATTGGTGTGCACAATTTTCGGTTAAGCATTACTTCTGAGGGAAGCGTCGAGGGGCACGCAAATGACAATTGCCTTTCTATCCTAAATTCAACGGAGAGCCTTCCGCTTATAAGTAGTCAAATAACTACATACACTAAATAAATATGAGAGTAACTATACTATGACTATTTATTGCTCACTCTTGTATAGATTCTCTTATTAGAATCTCCCGCGGCTCTAAGTCCTTCAAATTAAATGTCCTACATATCACTTAATTCGATCTCTAAGAACCCAATTTTTTACGTTTGGTCCCGATCACAAATCTCAAATACAGAAAACCCAGGCAAAATCCATAAATGAAAATCCTATTAACCTCGTTAGAATCGCTTTCAATCTTTCGGAGTAAAAAGAAGCGATACTAATGGAATCGATCGCCTGGAATCGGATGCAATGGGTCGTTCGATGGAACGGCAGTCGGAAAGTGAAACCTTAACAAAACGCAAAGGTTTTTCTAAATCATCGAACGGTGACAACCCGTCAGTGAGCGTAAAAAGACCGATTCGATTATGCATTGACCACGATGAGTGCCACGAAGTATCTCAATTAAATTACTCCTCATTGACTGGGTTCCGACCTAAATGAGCAAATGTGCTCCTTTAAGACGAAGGCGTCCCTCGACTATTTGGAGTAACGTCGCTCCTAATGGGAAACCCCTCAACACTTGTGATAACCCAGATTCGAATCCGAGGCAGGTGTGTCCGATATATTCTCAATGCAAATTGCATCGCGTGGGATTCGAAGCAAAGACCGCAATGGTCAACTGGGTCGAGGGAAGAAATTATTAAATCGGATTAAGCGACCTCTCTTTTGAGGTAAGCGATGGTTTTGAGTCCACCCCAAGGGCGATGGCCACTCAGAGATGCATTAGGAGTTGTTTCAAAGGGCGTTCGGTTATTCATCGACAGTGTTCCTCCTTGGTGGGAGGAGCACATCCAGGAAGTGATTTCGGAAAGACAGACGGCGTGGCGAGGATAACAGTAGTCGCTCCTAAATTGTGTTCGTTTCCAAAGAGATGAATGGTATATGATGGTAAAAGAGATAAGCATTGGTTTTCTATTCCATTCCACAGAATAAGTAAATGGAACTTCCTGTGCTAATGAAAGCACGCTGTAAAAGTCATGAATCCTCTTCTCATTTATGGAAATACAAAGTAGGCGGTTTCACGAAACCAAAAGTTTTTTTAATATAAGCATCATCTCTTTTACGTGCTTTAAATAACTGTCTTCTTTTAGCAGCAACAATATCTCTGAGATTATCAACGGAATCATCTGAATCGAGCTGAACTGTCGAATTCAAAATAAGAAATATAAATAGCGCAGGACTTGGCAATGAAACAAATGACTACAAGAATTACTTTAAACACTGCGAGTTACTTCTTGCTACAATGTAGAAAACAATGTTGTGCTCGAATATACGAACAAATAAGTGATGTATAAATCTAAGGCTGAATGAATCCATTGCCTATTTCGTAATTATTGTTCTAAGGATGATCGATTAAAGATTTATTGACGAAGGCAATATGGATGTACAGGATAGTACAAAAAGTTATTACCGAAACAATCTATACATTTAAAGTCTGAAACATTTATGACAAAAAATAGACTATCATTATGATGATTAAAAACAAAGATTAGCATTACGTTCCAAAGATTTCACCAGCGACAGATTACTTCGCTCCGTTTCCCTCTCAACTTTCTTCCCAAACAGAGCAGATTCGACCATCGCCTCCCACGACGGGCAACCGCAGAAGTCGCGGATGAAGTTAAATGCAATGACCGCACCTTTATGTTAATGCAGCGTGCCCCGATGGACACTAGACTTAACGGAGACCTCGTGGCTAACAGAGCGCAAGAGGGTCTTAAAGGGGAGGAAAGTGACGGCCCATAAAGCGACCCGCGGATGGACGAAGACTACCGTTAAACGCGCAGCACAAGGATCGCCGTGCCCTTTCCGTGGTAGTTGGTCTGCTGCCCACAAACATGCCCCAGAGGAGAGAAAAATGGAGACATTTGGCAGGGAGATACATCACTATGGAGTTTTGCCTGTGGAGAAAAATGTACGGTCGGAACAGGATGGTGTGAGCCATAAAAATCTATTTTTAGGAGACCCGCTTTATATCTTTATTCGGGTGTTCGAGGTTCCATGTTTCCTCTAAATATTCTCTTTTTGTTATTTTTACGATAGTTTTAATCTTGGGACTTGAGCCGACGATCCGAAAATCTCATCATCTAGGAAACAATTAAGAGGATGATTCAATTCTATACTGATATATCATTCCGGAACTCGGCGAGGGTTTAGACGCAGGACTTGAACATTACGATCTGAAGTTACCACACTCATATCCTCCATCAGAACAGGAGTGATGCAACGTTAAATATTTAAGAATTAGCACAATTTTCGTATAAGGGTAGTTTTCCGACCGAAACATTATCCTCAAACCGAGAGCCCCATAGGTAACTTGATATCATTGAGCACCCGTTCGTTCATAAATACCTTACACATATCTTATTAAAGCCTATGTATGCTGGGTTGAGAGTCATACTTCTATCATCGAAATATTTATTCGAATATATAAACACAAATTGTACCAAAAGCACAAACCTGATAACATGTACACCCTTGAAATCACACAAAGTCAGCATTTTATAATAAATTATTTCCCGAAATTCCTACAACAGTCTACTGTGTAATCATTACAGGTCATGTGATCTCCTTTCCGTCTTCATCGCTGATACGTAAAATCGAATAACGCGTGAGGTTATTGCATCAGAAACATTCCCGCGAATTACACAAGACCACGTCATCTCAAATGCCTCTATCTCTCAATTATCGAAAGCCTTCAGAAAAACGAATGAAAGTTGCATTAATGGTAAAAAAACAACCATCATCCTCATTGTTATATAAGATATTTCTCAGAAGACTTGCAGGAGTATTGAGAAAAACAGGTAGTGTAGGCACTACACTTATATAATTATGCTCAGTTGCCTAATTTACGAAGATCAACCAATGCCCTGTAAATAATGACGTCTCCGAGTCAATTCTGTTCAATGTTTACGAGACCTCTTTCCAGATTTCAAAACAAATGAATCACTTATGAGAGCAATTCCAAATCTCCATTACTCAGGACGATCTTGGCAAGTTAATCCACAAATAATATCTTGCTATGTTGTCCTAACTTTGATTTAAGTCTGTTGGATCTATAAACATATCGATGCTCATTTCTGAGAATTACATAAGATCGTATTTTAAGAATTAGAATATCTAAAAATGTTTCTACTTTGAATTCTTAAGACGAAAGGCACGCGGAGTTATTTTGAGCTCTCGTCAAGGTCGTTCCGAAAGTTGCAATTGGCGCCTTCGAAGAATTCTTTTGTCCGAAAGCGATTCATAACCTTTATCCACATAAATATACTCTTTCGTCTCCTTGGCAACGACTGAATAAAATTATACACACAAATTGCATTACACTGATAAAATCAAAGACCGCAGGACGAGGATGATTGATGGATCATTCACGAGGGACGGTCGACTGACGATATCCTTGTCATCAGCGATTTTCTAAATAAATCTGTTACGATCTTTGAAATATCGCCATTAATTTAATCACAGGACAATATTTTAGCGGTTTTCCGAAAATCGGATGCTTCAAATTATGAGAAAGTAACAGGTATAATTAGTTCGAATTAGCTTCAAAACTGTCGTCCGTATTAATATTTGCTGAATTATATTGTTTTTAGGCTTCGTTTATAGCAAAAAAACATGATTTATCAAACTTCAAACAAAAACTTCACATAAGGCTGTATTACGTGAATGATAAACTGGTCACCCCAGGTGCGTGGCCTTTGAAAATAACGTCCGTCGCCCCGAAGTACGGCTTAATCTTATCGCTCGCCCCACGCAGCTGTCATACAAATGAGGAATCACCCACAATGCCCCGAAAGCCACAAAGGGAGCACTAAAGCGCAATCAACAATGTAACGTCCAAGCCCATCCACATCGCAGCTACAATTACCTGCAGTTAATTGCAAAACACAAACGCACACGAGGTCAGTTTTGGGATGCGGACTAGAGTGGAATCTACAGAAGACTTGAGAGTGTGTAGTCACAGATGCATGATATCATTTTCATTGCAAATACGACGTTAATTTTTATTACTACCATTAATTGATGCCATAATAACCACATTCAATTAGCATATTACATATCGTTGTTGTAGTTCGTGTAATTTCCACCCCAACCCTCCAATTATAATCGCTTTAGGATGTGAAGCATTAGCCGAACAGGTTTTTCGCCATTTTCTGTAAGTTTTCTTTAAAAACCGAGCGGGTGTTTATTGAAAGATGGCACTTTATGACATCATGCATTGATGACGAGAACAGGGGAAATACCGTGCAAATTTATCCCGCGGAAATTAGTCACACTGTCAATACAGTTATTTCTTCTCCCGAACATGTTTTTACGGTCTACTTCCGCCTTCGAATTTTCCTTCGTGATGAAGTGATTATCCCCTTTTATCTCTGAATCAGCGGTTTCTTTTTAAACTGCTTCTATATTTTAATTTTCGGCTAATTCTAAAGGAAATAGCTTCATTTAATTGATAGTTTTTAAAATTGAGAGTTAAGCTGTTCCCTAATCTATTAGAAAATCTAGAGTGAAATTTCGTATTTCCATGTAATAACCGTCAATAAAGTGGATTAAACATTCCGACATCCTCTGCCTCTGAAGTATTGTTGATCACGACCACAAAACTGCCCTCGATGATGTTATATTGAATTAATTGATATGGCAATAATCGAGGGTATTAAGATGAATCGGATCAAATCACCTCATAATCCATTTTTTCATCGTTGGAAAGTACAAGTAAAGTATTCACCTGAGAGCAGTTTTAAGATGCATTAAGATTATTCTAACTAATATATTAACATAAATTACTAACACCATCTAAAGTTTAATGGAATCGCGAATGCGTGAAAAGGCAAGATAAATCAACGTTAGTAAACCCAAGAAGAAACGGACATGGAAAAAACATGGTTTTTCCTGGGTGCACATCCTAATGTGCAATTTTCACCCTTCCTCTTCCTTGCAACGTTAGTAAAATCGAGTTATAAAGAACGGCAAACTGTATTGTAGGATTCCGAAGCGAAAAGCACGACATAAAGAAAAGGATTCTTACCTTCATTCCGGGATCCTCGGCGCTTATCCTCGGCTCCGTGAAAATGGTTAATGTCCTCCGAGCGGGACAGAACTTCATCGCCTCCGCCACACTCCCCTAGGGTTCGGCGACTCCTCCTCCAGCACAACACACCACCGAGATCAGCAGTTACAGCACTGACACCTTTCGACACCACCCACGCTCTCTCCCCTCACCTCTCCTTCCACTCCATCGCTTAACTTTCTCTTCCCCTACTTCACTCGCCGTGTTTCTTTCGGATTAAAAAGAACGGCGCCGAGGATTTTGTTCCTTTTTCATGCAGATGCTCCAAAAACCTTCAAAAGAGGGTTGGGACACCGGCGCGGAGAAGATTTTCTATCCGGATGTGCTGCAATAGAGAGAGGCAAAAAGAGAACATCAGTTTTGTTGATGAAGAGGGAGATAAATGGGCACCATTGTTAACGGGGGATAGTTTCACGGGAGGTGGAACGACGGAGATGTATTTTTTTCATGAATATCTTGAGTAGGATTGCTCGGACAAATTAAACAGGAGGTAATTTCGGGTTTTGAAATGTTCTTTTTTCTGCTCCCTAGGGAAGTTGGGAGGAAAGGTTCACCTCTGTAGGAGGAGTACATCTCCAGGAATAAGTGCAAGTGAAGAGGACGTGTCGTAACCCTGGTAAGAAACGCTTTCCAAGATAAGTAGACCGATACCCGCCGTGAAAACTCGCCTTCCATCCGGCCGCTTGCAAAATATTCAAGCACCATTCGAACATCGCAAAATATTGACATTGTACGTCCTTAAAATCTGTGCATTCATAAATATTTACGACAACTCATTCATTTTAAGACAAAATGTTATCTCAAACATAGACTAGAAATATTAATTAAAATATAGACCCGCTTCTAAGATGAGTTTGAATTACTAAACAAATGAGAATGTATAGTGTTCTGAAAATGCTTACAAGAATGAAAAATTTAGATTTCTTTCAGTATGAAATCCAAGTCTCTTTTTCATATTTATTAATTTAAATTTGAACTTCCTCGGGGGCCACTGAATGAAATGCATTCATGAAGTTATCAATCATAACATTCACTTATCGAAATATCAATTAAAATTATTGAATACGTTTCTGTATAATGCTAATCATCCTTATGATACAATTTACAATGTAACAGAAGTTGCAAATAAATTGCTTTTATCTCATTTTGGCAACTAATTATACTTCATGCACTTTTATATCCATTATTTATTTACTTCAATTTATTTAATGCGATTAATTTTAACCAATTGAATTTCATATCAAACTTTATTAATCGGTTAATAGTTTGGCAATTTTTCCAGTTTGAAATTTAAGACTTAAATATTTAATGTTAGAACCAAATGTATGAAAATAAGATATCGCAAATTAACCTCTTGTTTATTAGAACAGAAGAACTGTGGGTGGAAACATAAGAAACATACTCTATTAATCTTTTTGTTACGACTGATTTCATAAAAATACCACTATGTAAGCGAAAATTTAACAACGGTGCATCGCAAATTTATATCTTTTATTTCACTTAGACGTCAGTTTTTAAACATGTTCGCAAAAATAAACGCTTTACGTTAAAAAAATCAACATCAACCTCTAACTTGAAGGAATGACGCAATTGTTTCGTTTCATTCCAAAGCTGTTTGAATTCATTCACGCGATGGCGCATTCACCTCCACACGTGCGTTTGAGGATAACAAAAATTCCTCACAGCAAAGAACTGATAGAGATTTCCTCCCGAAAACAACTCCGCTCATTAGAGAGGGTAATGAGCGAGGACGAATTCCGACATGTCTATTTAAGGATCGAAAATTTCGGATGCCATATCGCATCCATAGACAAGGACAATGACCCGTGGCCATCCCACTTCTTTTGCGCCTCCCACTTCCACAGTTATTTCAGCTGAAGCCGCCGTATAACACTCGGAAGGAAAAGTGGAAACGGGAATCCAAAGAGTTTCACGTTTTTCGGTTCGAACAACTTTTACGGCGCCTTTGGTCGATCCTTATGTCGAACCGGCGCTTCTTTGGCGGCGGTGGTGCAATTTATGAAGTGACACCATAATTCC
This sequence comes from Sympetrum striolatum, assembly GCA_947579665.1. Classification (NCBI taxonomy): domain Eukaryota; kingdom Metazoa; phylum Arthropoda; class Insecta; order Odonata; family Libellulidae; genus Sympetrum; species Sympetrum striolatum. The sequence continues at coordinate 12,825,459 of OX388342.1, forward strand.
GTGATCACGAGCGGGATTGAACTTTATGAGTGCCTTCTGCGGACTTCTAACGCAATCTCCGAAAGGCATTCGGCGACCTCACACGAAGCTCTTTCTAAAGCAAAACAATTTCCAACGAGCGACTAATGTCGACAGCAAGTGATATTGCAAAGGTCGACATTTTTTCAAAAAATATTCATAGTATCGCAGTCATGTCCATTTTTAAGAGTCGTGAGCAATTTTATATGATTTTCCCGCGCCAAATACTCTTTGACTGATATTTAAGGACCGGTAAAGAAGTTCGTCCAAAGCGGTGTGTCACGGAACACTAAGGAGTATCTATCTAATTCTATTATCTATCTATATTCTAAATTATATATTCTATCTGTCTTCTAATGGATCTTTTTAATTTGTTCTCAAGATATATATATATATATATTTTAGTTTGTTTTAAAAATTCACTGTATGTTTGATTTTCCATTCCTTTTCTTCACCACGTATTTATATAAAGAGCAATAAATTGATATATCATAAGAATTTTAACATCTTGAGAGTCGGTGTGAAGCAAAAATACCCGTCATCAATACGCAAAATAAAAAATATTCTCAATGTTAACTTCCTCTTACAGATTTTGGAATATCTTGTGTCAAAATGTTCTCAAAGCTTAATGTAGCCAGGCAAACCAAGAATAACAACCAAGTAATTTATTCTAAACATATCTAAAATATTAGGTCAAAGATTGGACGGTCGACACCTTGTTCTTCACTTGATAGCCGAATTAGAGAATGGGCGCGCGTTGAAGTCTCCGAACAGAAAGATTGGTGATTAAGGAGAAGGCTCCTGACGATAGCTCTCAAAAATAAATTAATGTTAACGCTACTTAGATATATAGCTTAATAGTAGTTGTCTTTAAATATATATTACAACCAGAATTATTGATCCATTAAGTGATTATCTCATGAAAGGAAACAATATGTGAACTTGTGCAGAATATCATAAAACTTACATTTTTATGAAATAAATCTAAAATAACAGGAATGAGTGAGCTTTTAAATAAAATAAACTGATCTTAGAAAATGGTCAGTGGGTCAAGGACCCGGTAAGGTTTTATGAAATCAAAATATTTCATGTATGCAAAATGTGTACTGCTATAAACATATGTAGAAAAACACTACATGAATTTGAGTGATTGCAATTAGGGTACGTATATGTATAAGCATATTTACTTTAAAAGGAGCTTTTCCATCGCTGTAAATCAGTAACTACATGGTCCACCTTTTCCTTGTAATTCGGTTCGAGAGTGAAGCAAATTTTGCAACTTAGCCTCGTTATGAGAAAGGTGTTGCGAGAGACGTTGCAGAAATGACAAATGCGAGCGCCACGCCCGCTCTCCACTCCCAAAACACAAACGCATACCTCCCAATCAGCATAAAATCAAACGAAAACGACCTCTTGCTTATGATCTTGACTTTCTCTTTGCGGAGCGGTATCTCGCGTTCTCATTTTACGCTTTCTTGAGATATCTTACAGTGGATTAACCGTACTTTCTTTACAAGTTGCAGCAGGATGTCTCTCGGAAGAGTAAGCAAAACACATTAGCGATAACTGTTCGACTGAACATTTTACTTTGAATTAGCATTACAATAATTTACTTTTAAATAACCACAAGTTTTCAAGATAAACCATTTTCTCTTATAAATTGAGCGAAGTCATTAAATTGAGCTGTCGTTCGCGAGTTGGATATTATTATTCTATAGGACAGACTTAAGAATAAATATGCATCTTTCAATCGATACTTTGGGGCATAATCTCAAGATTTCTTGTTTAAGAAGATCACGATCTAGAATATATCATCACTTCAAAGAATAAAGTGTAACAAACGGGACCCAAGTTTTTCACTTATTAATACTATCAAATGAGAAGAAATGCATGATTAAATATCTTTGTAAAATCTTAGTATCACTGAAAAACACTTAGGACTTGAAAAGAAACGGAAATTTATTTACAAAAACAGATTTACCGCATTTGAATACTTTCTGAATCTCCATTTATGAGCTCCAAGCTGATTCGGTAGTCCATCCTATTAATTCCACCATGCTCAGAAATTCTAGAAATATTCAAAAAATCACGGATGAGTTAATCTGAATGCGATTACCTCAAGATCCTACACTATCAGTTATATTCCATAAGAAATTAAGTTCTGAAAACTTAAATTAGACGTAGAAAATAGCGGAAACATCGCAAACGGAATTGAAGTAGACGCAATCATCGTTAGTAAGCATTTTATAAAGTCAATCTTTTTCCTCTGCAAAAGCGAATCCGTGCGTGACGAGAGGCAACTTACGGCATCTTCCGCCGCATAAACACGCAGACACTTTCCTTCCTCGTGGCATTCCACACACGTAAACGCGACGTGCTCCCGCCCGTGGGAAGACGTTAACTCTATTTACGCGTGCATTATATCGAATTGAGAAAGAGTGGAGTGCGGGAAGTAGGCGGACGGATGACAAAAACTGTTAACCGGAGAAGAGGATGCAGAGAGAGAAGAGGAAGCAATTACGGACTGGAAAAGGATAAAAATCTCGAATCCATTTCTGCCCATACAAATCTCATAAAACCTGCGCGGCATAAAATTAACTTCCCTCGGAACAGAAACTCCAGGATTATGGAAGCGCGTGCTTGTCGTAGTAATGACGTCATTAGATGGGGTTTGTTATGATCAAGTAAGTTTCCAGCACAAGTTTAATTAACTCGAGACAATCGTATTTTCTGGAGATCATAACAGGAGAATCTTTTATAAGCCACTACGTTCTCATAGCAAATACTTAATACTGATTCTTCAATAAGCGTTATCATAAATATGTTTCCATCACTAAAAACTGATTGAGTGGTATCAATTCCATGCCCAAACAACAATTCACGAGTTTTATTAAGTCAGAATTTAAGACACCAGAGAGAGCTGTTTACATTTTTCAGGTAAGGAGTAATTCTAATCAAAATGCTTAATTTGTTTGCTTTTATCTCGTATTCAGAAAGGCTAATCAGAAATGCGCTGCGCTCTTTCTAATATGAAAACTGAATATTTGATTAAATAATCACTCGGCTGACTCCTTTAATTGAGAAAGGAGAGTGGTTAGAGGCAAGCATGTGGATGAATATGAAGCAATAAGAAAAGTCGTGAATAAAAACTTGAAAAACAAAAAATATAGTACAATATATTTAAAGGGTAAAAGAGGAGCACGAGATAAGAGTTGAAATCGCGGGTTTACGTCGAAAGGGAAGATGTATATACAAGTAGCGTTGTAGCGATTGCAGTATCAATTTGAGATCCCAACGTTGAATTAGAAATAAATGAAACGTTACAGGCAAAGAGAAGATGTAAAATGTGAAATAAAGTAGGTATTATTTAAATGACAGTCATTATTGCTGAGATATAAAAAATTGGTTTCTCATTTTTAGCATTATACAAACAAAACCGAAAATAGAGTGTCTAATGTTTGATATGATTAAATTATTTATCATTCACAAATGTCCGCCTCCGAATCCTCTTCTGTTGGATTCTATGCTTTCCTTTTGGCTAAAGATTAAAAATATTGCCCGACATTTACTTATGTATTTTTCTACGGCCTTCGCGTCGAAAAAGTCTCATAAGCTGGTGCAGATAATGTAAAATTTCGTTCCGTTAACAGAGAAAAGATACGCTAAATCACGAACAAACGGAATCACAAAAAAGCGTGACTTGGATTGTTTAATTATTAATGAATTTATTATTAATGAAGAGAAAAAATCACGCGTCACCGTGATGGGAGGAGAAGGAAAATCAGAGTTGTTGGGTGCGGCGTTCCATTCAGAAGCGCATCGGCCATAAATGGAAGTTCGCGGACTTTTCCACGTGACGCAAATAGTAATCCGTGCATTGAATGCGTCCTCGCAAATGAGGCAGATGATCTCGGAGGAGGAAAGAAGTGCGATGAGTCACGGTGATGAAGCGGTCAAAGTGTCGCCTTTATGCGCATCGGGCCGATGAGGAATATCGATGCCTCCGATCGGTCGAATGGCAGATCGATCCATCGAACTAACGTGACTTCGTACCATTCCGAGTGCGACACCGTTCGTTACGAATCGATAGCGGAGGAGAACTAATTTCGAGCTCGCGACTTCACCTGTGAAAGAGCCGGTCGTGCTTTCGATGCCTATCTGAGAAGGCAGTGGTACCGTTCCTTTTTTCGTCTTTCGGACAAAAGATTTAAAGAACTGTTTTTTCGCTTCATTATCGAGAATAGCGAATGATTTGGTGAACTGCTAAGTTAAAGACAATGCCGAAAAGTGCAGTTGACGGAAAAACGTTCGGCAGCATCGCCGAACGAAAGGTTATCTAAAATTTCCCGCAGAAAACCTATTTTAGTGAAACTAGAGATGACGGAAACACCTCAGCATGTAATTAGTTTCTTTAATTTTGGATGCAGCGCATTCAAAAATGGAATAAAGAGTTTCCACTCGAAATGAGCCGAGTAAACGAATCAAAAAGCATGTATGATAACTCAATGAGTGGGTAAATCACTTTCAATGAGGAATACGATGAGCTTTCGAGCTGAAATTGATGAAATCTGTAAAGGTGCTCTCCGCCTTCACACTTACACAGCACACAATAAATTAAAACTTCGGAAAGTCAAGTTAAGATTTTTCGACGTTAATTTAATTTATTAGATGTAGAAAATACTTAAGTTACTAAACTAAAAACTAAATAATACGTTTCAGTTAAACAAATGTTAAATTGTTGCATTTAATTGTTGCCCACAACCCAGACATCTTTCCAAATGCTGATGCGACCAGCTTTAGATAAAATTTAGAGCCCTTCTGGTATAGGAAAAATCCGCTTGCCAAGGTTTCGATCGCCCTTCTTTGTCCAGTATTCTTGTTCGTATTGATCGCGTTGTACTCATCGTGTCCCCTCTAAATCGCCTCTCCTTATCGCGGTGCTGTGACTCAGTTCCGGTGGGAAATCCTCAAACGACGCGTGTGAGTGCGGAATGAACGTACAACACAAATAAGAACTCTTACTTATATACGCCATAATGGATTCAGTTATGACCGGATATCAACGAAACCATAGTTACAAAATATGTAAGGGAAGAACATTTAGATTACGAAATACAATTTCAGATGAATGATTGTACCTGGAATCTTGATCCTTCTCCGTCTTACGGTAGCCTTTCATAATGAATACATTTCATTTCACCACGCTCTCCTAACGACTGATGCCTCAAATATATGACGTACAACTCCCGTAGATCAACATCCTCGACTCACAAAACTGCATTTTAAACATCTCGTTAATTTATAAATATCAAATCGACTTTGTGATAAAGAACATGCATGTGTTTGCATATACAAGAACGTGCGACTCTGTTTGTATTCTCAATATTTAAATACATCAGTTTTGTACATACAATAAAAACATCTTGGTTGTATCCGGCCTTAGCAAAAAGATGTTTCTCTAAAGGTCATTAGTTGGTTTGAAGTTTCCCCGCATTTTTGGAAATGATTCGTCATATATTCAATTTCGTTTGCTAAAGACTGTTCGAGTCTCGAAGAAGACTTGATGGAAAATTTTGATTTGTATTTGATTACTTTGAAGTATTATAGGTATCGCGATTAATATAGCTTTAAAATAAGGAAACAAATAAATTATAAAGCTAATTTCCGTTACGAAGTTATTTTCAACTCCAACAGTTCTCCCTTAAATTGAATATTTAATAACAGCGGAAATTGCCGGTTTATAAACAGAATCCTCAAGCAAAAAAAAAGTCAAATCTTATTTCTTGGGACACTAAAAAAGAATTAGGAAAATATTAGATCACTTTGACCCTCGTATTATTCTGTATAGTGAAACATAACTTCTAGATATACAATGGGAATATTATTATAATCACTTTGAGTTCGTTTTGAGTAAATAATAATATTACTGCGTACGTAATATAAACACGAGTAACTACTAATATTATTTATACAAATACTTTAAATTAAGCGAACTTAAACCCTTCTAAAGACATGCATAATGCTTCCGTGAGGTGACAACTTGGAATTCATTTTGCAATCCAACCAGTCAATATGCAGCGCTAAATATCAATCCGACAAAATACTTAATATCCGGGTCCGGAACGATTCTAATGTTGCATTCAAATGCGAAGACAATTCGTACCTTTTAAAGATGCAGGAAATATATGCGACGTGCATTATGAATGTAAAACGAGGCACTCCTCGTACTAATATGGCGGTGCTACGCTCCTAATTAGGAACCAAGGATAACAACGATCAAAGAAGGTTATAACACCCTCGCGCCGACTCTCTCGCGATAAGAGCTCTCTTCTTTGTTTACGTTTGTCTCACGTTCGCCATCTAGAGGCGGATAATTCAAGAATTTCCCAAACGCGCTTTGGCAATGCTTTGGCTGAATTGGAACACGGTCGAGCGGAGATTCGCCTTATTTTAGTTTACAATCATCGAAAGCGTCCTACGTCGCCATCCATCCGAAAAGATTAGAACAATGGCGGATATTGAATGGATTCTTCAGACACGTGCGTGGACGATTAGCGACTGAAACCGTCTTAACTTTGGCAAAGGATGTAAAGCTGAAGATTTTTCGCATCTTCACGAATTTTGAAAGAGGTTTTGCCCATTCCCTAACGCCCACCATCTTAACTCGCGGACCAGAACCGGTTTGCGAAGGCGGAGGACTCGGTCATAATTCCGTCTGAACATGTGATTGGCACAAGGATTTCCTGCAGAGGGAGAACACGGAAAGCGCGAATCTATTTAGCATAATTTGGACAAGCCCTAAAGATGACATCATCCAATATTGCTCGATATTTAGGGTAAAAAGAAAAAAAACGTGGGAATTCGGAAGATCTCGCCTGGTTTCGTTCAGAAAGGAGAGGAGAAAGCTGCTTGCGTAACAACAACGGATGCGATGTTTGTCGAAGGGACCATTAAATGGACGAAACATTTTTCGAAACAAGGAACAGCCAGGAAAGCGTTCTCACGAAAAAGAAGTCAACGGAATAATTTATACTTTTGAGAATCTACTGGAAAGAGATTACCCAGTTACGGCTAACTCACATTCCAATAAATTAGCAAATTATTTTGACTTTGCTTTTCGTTAATCGATGCCTATTTCTTAACGCATCTTTGGGCTCAACCAAAATGATTAATCTATACTTTTTGCATCCAATTGCATCGATGAATGGAATAAACCTTAATCTAAGATCAAAATAAGCTCCGTAAAATACCGTGGTGTTCCGCGTAACAGAAACATTACGAAAAATTGTACTATCATCTAAGGTTGTGCTATTTCAGTTCTGCTGTTCTATTTGAGACTCGTGACCTAATCACTTCGCGTTTGTAGAAGAGCTAAACGAGCCACTACAACCTTTTTAATTCGTTCACCATTAATATTTACTACCACTAAATTACTTGTATGTACTCTTAACAATTTAGAATTTGTAGGAAAAGGCTCGAGAGACGTAAATCGGAACACCATCAATAAGACTGTTATTTTCCAGAGTAACTGAACCATTTTATTTCCAATTCTCGGGGAAATAAATATGTGTAGCTTTTTCTACGGTGATTGCGAGTGGAGACACGGTATTGCGGCAATTATTTTGAGTCAAATTTCCCCAAACAACGTTTGGACACTAACGCAAAGCGATTAGCCAGAAACACGTTTTGCGACATATTTGTCTTCATTTAACGATGCATTGATCTTTCGACAGCGGTCGCTGAACTTAAAGAATGAATAACAAACAGCATTTAGGATACGCTATAGTTTAGCAATCGCGTGAATGACGAGGAAGTGCAACATTTTAGCGGAGTGAATGACCGACTTATGGGGGATCAGCTTCATAGAACGCGCTCATTGATTATACCCCCAATTAGCTCCTCTTTCGATGGAAATGTCGGTCAAATCCGAATCCACACGACCGCCGATATTTCGCTTAACAATAGATCTCACGCTCGGAGAATATAAACGTAGGATCGTCACGAGAACGGGTTATCGCCAAAACAGATCAAATCCAATTTCTAGGTTGGGCGGCCAAACTATTCCGCGGAACTCTGACCAGATATGTAATTGGGTTGCCGCAATGAAGGTCATACGTAAGCGGTTTTGTAAAACATCATTTGCTGCGGTGAAGTGAAAGATTAAAGGGGGCGTGGGACACTCTTTGGGAAGAAAAGGGGTCGGAGCGTGAGCAGGAGTCACGACTGAATATTACGTGGGTTCCATAACGCTCCGTCAAAGATTCGAAATTAATAGAATGCCGGGAGCCGGAGCCCCCTGGAAATGAACGAACAAACAAGTAGCGACTTGTTTCATTCTTTTTTTTTGATACTCTTATTCAGGTGGATGCGCGTAAAATAATTTGATAGCGATTAAGAAGAAATAAGATCACAGAAATATGACGAAAAGTAACATTGAAATAGAATCCCGAAACTGTATGTTGCCCATTCTTACGTGAGAATGTGGTTGTTCTAGACGTTGTTTACGCGTATCGTACGACTTAGAGCCGCATGAGATACCGTATTTGGCAAACGGAGTTGATTCAGCAAAGATTAAATTAATGCGGGCAATGAACACTCGTGACTCATACGACAATCGACGACTTTCAAAGGTATGTACTTTCGAAAAATTCCACCGTTACGCAAATATCGCGTTCGAGCGTTTATTTGTAATTTAAGATGGAAATGAGCCTCGCATTGAATGGTCACGAAATTTACTGAGAGCAATTACAGCACTCCTCAGAAATCGCGTCGGGAGAGAATGATTTGCAAATCACTGGATTTATTCACATTCATCTATCCTATCTTTAGTGTTTCAACTTTTTGTTGATTCAAATCTTTCGATATGAACTGCATATTCATTCACTAAATTTAATAAAATATTGAAGTTATTATCTATGAATACCAGCCAGCAAAACGCAAGAACTTGCAAACAAAGCAAACTAGATTTTTCTGGAGCTCTAAAACTGTTAAACAGATCCGTCAATACCGATTATTTACAGTGTCTCATAATTAATTTAGTCTATTTCTTTGAAAAATCATACCCGAGACATCTTAGATTTCCTTCTCCAGATATCCTTAGATGTAAGCAGTTACGATAAATTGCCACTATAATTTGAACTTGACTCAATGATAAGATTTTTGCAAAACAGACAGTTTCTAATACAATTTACGGACAAGCTGGTTAACCTTAAATACATCATCTAAAAGTTATTACACTTGATTCCAAATGAAGAATCGACTTGGTTTGAGTAAGATTCCCGATATATTGACAAACACGAACATCCGCTAAATACTTCACAATTAATTCGAAGGTCCTAAGCTTTTCGATTCAGAAAATCGCACACATTTCTATTTTCATTTTGCATAATCCGATTTATGCCCTCCCAATTTCAATTCCTTGCACTACGTAATCTTAAGATCACTCCCGCTTAACCGCATAAACAACCCCGTCGCCTAGCAACGGGTAACCAACACAAGCCGTCGACTTGAAATGGAGGCACGCACACGAAATAAATCTCAGTAAGACACGCAAATGCGGATGAAAAACGGGTCGTATTTACCTCGTTATGGTTTCCGATGCTCCCATTCTCCTTCGGCACCGCAAAAACAAAGGCCGCTCACCCGTAACCGCTCTTCCGCCACACCACTGTTATCCAAACGCGAATTCCGCGCCCGCCGAGATTTAAAAAGAAACAGTCCTAACGTTTCGGTAACTTTCAAAATATTCCAACCGGCGGATTTTTCCGACGAGGCGGGAAAACCTCCGAGGGGCGAAGGAGTCTTCACCACAGAATGGAATGTCCTTGGTATTTCCCTTGATCCACCACTATCCTCGAACACAATGACCAGCAGCTCGGTTACTACCTTTCGGCCCAAACGGTCGCAGCGGAACTGACTCAAAGACCAGAATCTCCTCCAGCTACCCCTACCACTCTACCCCCTGCCACTTTACCCCTACCACTCTTCTCCACTTTCAAACCATAACCACCGCCGCTCACCTCGCTCCCCACCCCCTCCTCTTTTTATGCCGCATCCCGCGCGCCACCTAAGCGGCCAGAAGAGTTAACACGGTGAAGGGGAGAGCAGCTGCCGATCAGCTGAGCGGCACGGATTTCTCTTCCTCGATGGTGCTCATCTTCGCGAATCAGTTGTTCCTTCTGGTTCTGCAGACTGCCGAGGACCTCTCCTGCTATTGGTTCGGAGTAAGAGACGGTTTGACGGAAGTTAGTGTTGGGAGAATCCGAGACTATCCATCGATGCCAGTCTGCGATGTTCTCGACCGACGACTGCTTTCGAAGGATCGAACGTAGTCGCGAATGCAGACTATGGGAAAGAGGATAGAAGTCACTTCTCCTGTCGCGGGTCTTCCAAGATTTGTCACCTTTCACCTCTGATGGCCCTCTCAAGATTATGATTCATACGCACAGTACCAGCAATTTCTTTCCGCAGTGACGGTGGAAATTCCATAAAAACAAACTTTCGGAAAAAAGCCATCCTATGGAGTTGTCAATTTGTGCCCTTAACACTGGGATTTTGATAAGCAAAAGCAGAAGAGAAGAGTAACGTAGAGAACTAGAGTAACTAGAGACGCCAGCCGAATAATGTTTTTTTATCCTTTCTCTCAACAACAGATCATTAAATTCAAAAAATGAAATGAGTACAGCACGTGTCACGATTTGCCCACATGTACTAGTATCGCTGCGATATTTGTTTTGTCGCTGTACAAATTTTCATAATCATATCATTAATATGTTGACAACATGAATGGAAGTCGGGAATTAAAAAACTGACGCCTGAAAAATACTGACGACAAAGTTCCATTGCCAGAAGGTTACTACAATATTGCACATATTTATCTCTATGGTAGAGATAATATCGTTCTCCTCAGAAAAAAAACCAAATCAATGGCAACCAACATAAGTGGAAAACTGGAGACGGACGGGAAAGGCGAAGATGCTATTAATTAAGCTACGTACACATTCTCCAAAAGCTATGACTTCATCCTATCCCATGATTATTACTAGTGAGAATAATTTCGCGATCTTTTCTCACCCTTTTCTTCCATATGGTTAAGGCCAAACTAAAACATTATTAACTGAAAATAGTAATAAACAAAATTAACCGAGCGAAAGTCCATAAGAAGCTTAAGTAGAAGCCATAAACTGATACAATGGTCAAGTCATGACGATGAGCGACAGTCTATGTCTATGTCTATGTAAGAACCCTGCAAGCCACCTTTCGGTGTATGGCAGGGGGTGCAAGCACCTTGACTCTATTTTCCTAAACGGTTGCTTTCGCGTATACTTCGCGGAAAAAATGAATTTTTGAAACGATTCGTTTTAGCATCTATTTCCCTAATCTTTCGGGCAGTATCAGCACGGCCCATATAACAGGGGGGTCGCATTATATCGGTTACATCATCTGAAAACGTAATTTCTCTGAACTTATTTAATAAATTTATCCTTTGAATTTTTCTTCTATCTTCTAATGATTCCCATCCCGCGTCCTGTAACATCTGAGTGACACTCGCTGTTTTATCGTAGCAATTCTTTACAAATCGTATCGCCTTTCGTTGTACTTTTTCTAAATCCCGAATATGACATTTCTCGGCGGGGTCCCATACACTACATGCATACTCAAGGTGAGGCCTAACTAACGCTAAGTAACATCGCTCGCGAACCTTTTCTTCGCTCCTACCGACTATTCTTTTAACGAAGCCGAGTTTCTTAAGTGCTTTTCCACATATATTTCGGATGTGGGCACTCCATGATAGATTATTCGTGAGAGTTACTCCAAGATACTTTACCGATTCTACTGTCATTAGGTTTACCCCTCGGAGACTATAAGAATAATCATTTCTTATAGATTTACTTTCGAAGAAGTTAACTACCGAACACTTTTCTACATTAAGCTCTAATTGCCAATCATCGCACCAATTCATAATTCTGTCTAAGTCGTTCGAAAGGGTTAATCTATCCTCTGAACTAACTATTTCCCTGTAAATGACTGTGTCGTCTGCGAATATCCTAACATTGCTTTCAATGTGATTGCTGAGGTCGTTGATGTATACTAAAAATAACAACGGTCCAATTACACTGCCCTGAGGGACGCCCGAGGTCACCTTAACCAAGTTGGAACTAATACCATCGAGTACTACTCGTTGCTCTCTATCGGTGAGAAAGTCTTTTATCCAGTTAATAACTTGTGCATTGATACCCGCAACTTCTAATTTGTACAGCAATTTATGATGAGGTACCTTATCGAAAGCCTTCCGAAAATCTAAAAATATCGCATCGACTTGCTTATGTTTTTCAGCAGAGTTTAGAACATCGTGTACTAATAAAGCCAGCTGAGACTCGCAAGAACGAGTCTTACGAAAACCGTGTTGATTCCTAATTATGAAATTGGACGTTTCAAGAAAACCCATTAAAGAGCTAGCTATTATATGTTCCATAATTTTACCGCTCAGTGATGTTAAAGATATAGGCCTGTAATTAGCTGGATCGTCCTTAGAGCCACTTTTAAATATTGGCGTGACATTCGCAATTTTCCAATCTTTCGGGACCTTTCCTTCGCTCATACTCTTGTCAAATATAACTTTAAGAAAAGGTGCTACGCTCTCCGCAACTTCCTTGAACACTCGAGCCGGTATGTCTTCAGGACCCGGAGCTTTATTCGGTTTAATCTGTTGCAATAGTTTAATGATGCCGTCTTCTCTGAAGGTGATTTTCGACATTGATTCAGGTTTATCAACATTCGGGAGAGTATTTGATGAGCTTCCATCCTTTTACTCTGACAGGAAGGAAGTAGCGGTGATTTCACAGAACAAAAAAGCAGTATGCCTCCGAAAGACTTGTCGAGGCTTGTCGGAAGGCGTCAATGTCATTCGGACCCCCTCGGGTAACGAGGCAACTCCGAGGGACAACAAAGAAGCACCAGAAAGTGGTTCCTTTCAACGAAGTCTCGGTAACCGAAAACCGAAGGGAACCTGTTTGAAGAATGCAAGCGCGCTTACTCATGGTCAACTGAATCATCCCTCGAGTATTTAGCTTTTGTTGAGGAAAACAGTCTGAATCAAAATGTCACACATGTGATATATTCCTTACATGCTAGGAAATAAATTTGAAGGATATCAAAGATTCGATTTCATTCCTCTGCTTCTTTTTCCTCCAAAGCACTAACACAAACTTAGCAGCTCGTTACGCCTAAATTTGTTTGCTTCAGATCGGACTTATGAAGGAGACGGTGCTGAGAAAAGTTCCATTCTTCTGTCTAAAAAAACACTGTTACGATATCTCGGAACCCCTACAGCTGTGCTTCTCAACTTTTAGACTTCCAGTAAACTTATACTTGCTGACTCTGCTGCACACTAAACCACACCTTTTTAAGTTCTATTCTGAATTCAAATTGAAAAATAAGATAAAATAAGTATGTAGTAACAAAATTCAAAGCACTCATTACGGACTCGCATTTATCGAAAATAACTCCCAAAATCAAGTGAAACAAGTGGTGAAAATTTTGAAGAATATACTAATCCTCTGATACTAATTGCCCAAACGATAAGACTTATAACCAGCGAATTTCTTTCCTTTTCCCCAATTTTCCGCATCGAAGCAGAATCGATCCGACTGAGGAAGAGCCGTTACTTTGGTAAGAATGAAAAACCGAACCAAATGAAATTAAAAGCGAAACCGGTCCATTTCTCATGAAACCTTTTTGGAAAAATGATTATTGCGAAGAATTCAAATAATTCAACATGGTTATGGCTAGAGCATTTTTTATTTAATAATCAGGAACATCTACAAGTTTGTAAAGATAGGGAGCAACATCAAAAGCGTTTATTCCATCTTTTTCTAACGATTTCTCGCGGCACTTTGGTGCTCCAAAGTGTTCTCTGGTGACTGTACATTCCGCAGTATTACTGATTTACTGCCGAGATAAGCGATATTTGACGATGAGGCGAAATTGATAGATTGCTCGCTAATAAAACGTCTGTTTCATTATCTAACAAAGGTAAGGTTGTCATATATTGCTTTTTTAGTTTACCTGCTCAAAAGAAGGTGATGTCCATAATCACCTTTCAATATAAATTGTGCGTAGATTTCTATGGGTGTCGATTACTGAAGTCCAGGTTCAATTTTGAATTACTCGTGAGACAATATACATAGACAGCATATATTTAATTACAGTCATTTACGCTTATATTCCGCTTATAGCTTCCAGTTAAAGACAAAGACAAAGTTAAAAACAAATAACAACAACTCGATGGAACTTCATCTCGAACAGTTTAATGAATAAAACTGTGTTTATTCCACAAACAATAATTTGAGGCTGCATCATAGCTGATGATGACGTTGACTAGTCGACACTGTGGGAAATTATTATTTGTGGAGTAAAGTCGTGTTATCAGTTTTGTGTTTAATATTAAAAGAAGTCCATGATTGCACACACCGGATTGTATGCTCAAATGTAAAATGTTAATAATAATTTTAATAATAACAACAATTACCGGGCTGAAATTTAAGGATTTAACCCTTAAAAAGAGCAAATAAAAATAAAATCTGAATAATGACTGAATCAAGAAAATCATACGAAGGTTTAGGAAATTATCCGCCAGGGAATTTTTTTATTGCCTTGTGATTAGAATCATTCTAATGTTCGTAATACTGATCTTACTCTACGGGAAATTGCTCGTCCTCCTTCGCATTCCTTGCTTAATTGATTTCCTGATTAGCGCATCAATGACTACCTTTCATGAAATGAGAAATGGAAGCTTATCGCGGAAGATATTTTTAACTTTTTTCAAATTCTTCACGTTTTTTGATGGAAAAGTACTTTCAAAATCTCCTCATATAAATGGTTTCTCAATTTCTAAATGTTTTGGGAGCATTTCCTTAAAAATACTTACAAGATGATAGACATTTACCCGTTAAAAAATAAGGACAGAGATATTCACATTTAAATCTCCTTCATTGAACTTAAATTTAGATACTGTACGTTTCACTTGTGTGTAACTTGAGTGTATAATTTACATATATAATCACGTGAGCACAAGAGTTAAATAGCTATAATTGTTGAAACTCACCAAGTTCTCAAAATTCACACTTAATTCTTTTCTGGGCACGATTTCGAAACGAAGAGTTGAATCTGGTATGTTCTCACGTAGCAATCACTGCAGCAATATTTGGTCTTAGTCACAGATAAGATTGGAATTCCTATTCGAAAGACGAAGTAAACAGCAGTAAAATTTGCATTCCTCACTTCTCAAAACGGAGTTCCTCCAACAGAAGTTGACATCGGTAGAGTTACAGGGTGGCTTCCTTTCCAATGTTATGTTACATCCAAGATCAATTACAACTTAGCATTGACAAGTTTTAAGGGTAAAAAGAAGATGAACAGATAACATACGTATTCAAAATATATTAAGTTTAAAAAAATTATGATTTATATTTATAATAAATCTCGAAGAATGTGTGAATTGTGTCTTCAACTTATATTAAATTTCTCAGAGTTGATATACAATCTATGATTAACATAATTCATAAGTATATCAAGACGATATAGTCAGTACGAAAATCTCATGCAAAATCTTAAATAATTGAAATTCCTATTTCTCCTACTTTTATTGGGCATTTATCAATTTCTCTCGTATTTTGCCTCCAAATTATTAAGTATCATCTACGGTTTCCAATTGAGAAATCAAACACAAAAATTAAGTTCATGGTTAATATTTCCCTAGTAGAAACATTAATGACATTTTCAATACACCAAAACTGTCATGCACACGATGCAGTATGATTTTATGTGAAAGATTAAAACCATATTAAACATATAATTATCTCAATTTCTTTTTTATCATGTCCAATTCTATCAAAAGAATCGTCTACCACGCAACACCATCTACGTTACTCACATTTCCTGACAATTTTTGCCTCTAAAAATTAAATGAATTAAAAATTAGGAAACGAGAAACAGCAAATCTTGATGACAGTAAAGGAATTCAGAAAAATAGCCTCTAAATCTCCTGAAATGGATATCAAAGAATATAAGAGAGGCAGAAAATTTGAATAACGAAAAATGAATCAATTTCAAGCAAAATGTCCTTTCCCCTTCTGGGATCTTTCTTTCTCTTTTAAAATAAATTATTTAAAAGGAAATCAACTCCGAAAGAATGTAAGTGCAAGGAAAATTTTCACTTTCAGCCCAACAAATCGCATTCAAACCTAAACTCCTCATTTCGAGAAGCGAAGTAGTCATCCTCATTTCAAGAAGGTAGTATCCAAAGCAGACGCCGTGAATCATCATTTGGAATTTGTCGCCTTTATATTCCGACCCACATTACATCATCCGATTCTGTCAACCGCTTCACTTGCATCCGTCGCGCTAAGCGACGATATCTCACAGCCTCCGAAAACGGTCGGAAGAGTAGTCAAGTGAGATTCAATGAACCTATAACCAAAATGCAAAACAAAGACGAATCGCATTAAATACTATAGATCAAACATGTGTATGCTGAGATCGAGAATTCTATTCAAATAGAAACCTCGACCAACGTATAGAACTCATTTCGAATTCACCACCGCTTATTAAAAGGAGGAATTGCCATCTCAATTTTCAAGACAATAACTTCTCATTCAGATTGCCGGTAAATTGAAATGGAACTGAACTCTCTAGAAAAATGGCGGTCAAATAATGGTATGAAACTAAATGTAAATATATGTAAAGTAATATCATTTTAAAAGAACCACATTCTGTCAACCTGTCCCTAACATCAAATGCTTGGTAGTAATTTTTTTCAAATAATTTAACATTCGATGAACATATTGCTTAGGAAAAAAGCTTGCAAAATGCTTGGATTCATTGATCGCCGATGTAAAGAATTTAGAAATCCTAATACTTTTAAATTACTTCATTTTTCCCTCGTAAGAACTCCTTTAGAATTCTGTTCACCCGTCTGGAGTCCTTCAAATCTGTAAATTTGACAATTGAAAGTATACAACATAAATTTTTAAGGTACTACTCAACTAAATGTAAAAAATACAATAGCAATCTCAATTATTTTGCTTATTAAAACCAATATGACATCACTGACTTCGAGAAGGAAATACAACGATTTATTATTCTTGTGTAAATTAGTAAATTGACTTATTTATTGACCGAATCCTCTGGAAAAGATTAATTCCGCAGAATATCCTAAGGCAGCTGTTCTTTGTAAATTGGCATCGCACAAGTCATGGCACTAATGTGCCCTTAGATAGGATGATGCATATCACTAATGAAACGAATATAGAGTTGTTTCTGTCTTTAAACAAAGTGAGAATTAACATAAAGGTCAAATTATTTGATTTTGATAAAGATAGGATAAGGAAATAAGGGTAAACTAAATGTTGATTCTGTATGTCTTATTCAGGCGCAGGCGAAGAACACGTATTGTCTGAATCCATATCGGCAGTGAGACCGCGTTCGATAGGTTACTGATGAGGAATCACATTTCTCAGTGGAATCACTATGTTTTACATAGGTAACGCAAAGTGGTGTGTGCTGATTGGAAATAATTGTCATTCTAATTCTGGTATTCGTTGTTTATCTTATGTATAGCTGAATTGTAGTAATAAAAGATACGCATGGAAGAATAGGTCGATTTATAACATTTAAATTTAAACGATATCAGTCTTTAAATCGTTATCAATGCTTAATAGCTTGAAACATTCTTAAGAGTTGTGAATATTTTTTAACACACCATCCCAATAATAAACTGTTGCCACACCCCTCATATAATGTTCGGAATTCAACTTTCCTGATAATCCCATTCAACAGATTCGAAACTGTAGAATTCTGAAATCATTCATAAGCTGGAATATCCTGGAATGCACCTGAGTTTTACACCTCTTGCTTTCAAAGACGGAAATAATCGCTATGTCGAATGCATAGAATTAGATGTATGAATCGATGTTGGAAATGCCCCCCAGCAAAGCAGTAAACTTCTCTAAAAGAAGGAATAACTGAACTGAGGGAACCAAGATACGCCTGAAGACGTGCAGCTGCACCCTTGAGAAGGAAAAGACACGCTCTAACGCTATAGCCGTTGCGCTTGAAATCACAAAGCGTTATCGGTCTTCGTAGTGGACTCCCACAGAAAGCACATCCTGCGTAGCAAACCTTTGAAACCAGAATTTCGATTTCGATTACTAACGAATCAAATTTAATTTATCCAACCCTAAGTTTGTCACTCAGTGCTTTGAGACATAATTCATAATTTTCTGTTAATAATCCTCATCAATTCAATTACTTCTAAATGTTAAGTAATAAATTTAAAACGATTTCTTTCCCAAGGAAAAACGGAGTTGAAAAAAGTCTAACGGGGCCGGGAATCGAACCCGGGATCTGTCCGGGTCCAAGAACCGGGATTTTCCTCCATCCTTAACCATTTAGGCTACCCTAGATTACCCCGAACCGGGATTTCCTTGGGACTTTTCCTGGGTGCACACCCTTATGTGCAAAATACCTTTAAACCTTTCCTGATGATTTCTGTAATTTATCCTCTCAATAGGTTAAGTGCAATGGCTCCCTTACCTATTTTCCAAACACATTTTTCTAGGAATCTATAACAATAATAATTTTCCAATAACAATTTATTATTTTATCATTTAACCAAACTGAATTTTCATCATGAGAAATATAAAAGCTAAATGATTTTCTTTTCCAAGAAATAGTATGAATGAAAATATTGAAATGGTAATATATTGTGAATATTTCAGCTATGCCAAGCAAGCAATCAATTTCATCAAATAATGTAGAGATAAAGTGCATTTAAGAACGCTTTAAGAGTTAAAATACATTTCCACAATTTGAAATATTGACCAATTTCGAAGGTTATGAGGATTTCACAAGGACCCCAAGGGCTTCAAGCTTCTTCTTCTTAATCTAGTCAATTCCTTCACAGCATCACAATAGAAATATTTTTTATTGATAGAAATATACTTTTTCTATCAATAAGCGATTTTTCTTCACTTAGCGTAATCCGAAAAGGAAAGTTGGATTCATAAATACTCCATCGTCATCTGAGAATTGGAAACTCTTCACGTCATATTGAGACTAATACTGAGTAAGACTACCACTAAGTCCTTCAATGCCATAGTAACCATGATTGTCAACAATTCGCGATATTTAGGAATTGCAACGCTAATTTACGCAGAGTTGTTTTCGCAGTTTCATTTCCGCTGAGCGTGATCATGATTGGGCTGATTGCTGCCCATTGCCGTACCAATTGTAAGATAAGTTAAGTTAGGTCACGAACTCGTGAAAAAAACAAGTCAAGGGACACGAGTCCAACTCGTTTGAAAAGGGCACTAGAAAAGCTGTTTGAGGATAAATACAAATGTTACAGTTCACATTACAAAGTTACCCCAACAATAATTCCATTGGTACATTTAACTATTCCACCGATAAATATCGATCAAATCCTCAACAAAAAAAACGAGAGTTGAATTGGGTGTTAATTCTCTTATTGGCTTAGTCTTCATCTCAATCGATGTTATGGATTTTTGGCTCAGTATCACAAGCCGTGATTTCTCATTCAATTCTCCCGCTGATAAGACATCCAGAAATGAGGAAAAGGCAAATAAAACGAAGGCCAAACATCGTATGACTGAGATAATACGATAGACAGAAAGTACCTCCTTTATTATATCTTCAAAATTATTGATAAATATCGTAAATTCCAATCGAATAAAAGTTGTTAATTAAAATTCTATGGTCGAAGGCTTCACTTTGTGGAAATCCATAACAAATAAATTCATTTTATTCACAAATTTTAATTCACATTCCACCATAAACGGTGGAAATTGTAAAAGTGAATCTTTTCATTATTTACTTATTATAACTTACGTCCTTAATAACTTTCTTGTTTGTTCCGGTACCTCAAGCAAGCATTTCGAAGATTACGATCTGTAACATGGAACTGGTATGAAAGATAACTGATGAAAAATCTATAGTTGTAGTAAATTACATATATTCAAAATAAATGAAAAAAAAACAAATGAATAAGTAAAGAGCAAATCACCTTTAATACATATAATTTACAACTTAAGTAATTCTAAATCTCAAAGTGAAGCACAAATTGTGGGGCGTTTGCTTTACGATGTGCTAATCAAGGATTAGTAAATATCACAGAATATTTTTCATTTTTATTTCCTTTTTCATAGATACCAAGTTCTTTAGAAGTTTCTTCCGACCAATTTAAGACCAAAGACTTTTTGATCTCCACGGAAACAAGGATTCGCTATTTGAGTAATAAAATAAATTATGTCACTCTAGGACACCGACATTTTAGAAATGCTTACTTCGGTTATAACCCAAAGTCTTTCGTAAATCCCTGATCTAAAGAGCATTGGCCGCCTTCCTGCATGCACTGCATATTTCTAATCTGCAACTTATTTGGTATATTGGGAGATTATTTCAACCATGACACTTGAATTTCCAAGCCAGATTTAGACAACTAGATTCCCGAAGAAGTTCGTTTCATAGCAAAATGCAATTTCCCATTGATATAATTGGAAGGGCACACTCAAATGCTAAAACATTGTTTACAACGTAAGAAGCAGTAACAGAAGTATGAGCTGCATTGAATGAGTTTCGATCATAAAAAAAGTCCAAATTGATTTTCGTTGTATATTCACACAAATGTCATTCACATATCCTGTTTTAAGAGAAGACTTTGATCGGTTTAGCTTCTTTCCATGATTTCAACGATGAATATTTCATACGAACGGTCTGAGTTGACGAAAAACATAGAATTGAAATTAAAACTTTTGATGTTTGTACTCAAGAAATAACATATGCGCAATCATTTGTCATAAACGGCGAGTTATCGCTGATTATTCGAGTATACCAAGATAATATGCACAATCGTATCTGCAGGTAAATTTACGGCTAAGGTTCAGCGATTTTAGTTTCGAATGCTATTAATACCTAATTTATGTATTATTCCGTTCAAACCTACGCCTTGACCTTCCGGTACATCGAGAATAGCAGCGGAACGAGGAAGGCGGACAAAGAACGCCACTAGAAATAAAAAGTGTATCCAAAGCGCTCACTCACTTCCTAAAGCGTGGGTGGCCATCAAAACAGGCATCTTTTCCCCTTTTTTTTGAGAAAATTATGTTCTATTTAACATAGAGTCACTACGTTTCATTTACTTACTATGGTATGAAATAATTGGCAAGTATACCAATAAACTACAGTGAATTAATTTTAAAAAATGAAGTAAATAAATTTAAAACGCGACAACCGAGTCCATAATCTCAGCGTCCTTAGTCTTAACTTGTTCACTCGTATCATTTGTCTTCATCAAAATACGCCTCTCCTTCACACAGTAAATTCGCCTTGAGGGCGAAAATATGGCTCACTTCCGAAAAAGTCATCCATCAACCGTCATTTTGGTCTCACTCCTCGAGGATGCAATCTCAGTTCTTCTCATACGCACTTGTCCTTAACACTTGAACGGGTGCACTCCACCGATTGGCTAATCGATTACAGATTCGCTGATATATTTGTCCTCGAACGAGCAAATCCCATTAAACGTGATCTCAACCACCAAGGAGAGATCGTTTCCACTCATTCTCATAATTTGCACCGTAAAAGGAAAGAACTCCTAACACACACATTATTTATTGAGTGTTTTCGAGGCGATCCTCACATTCGGAGGATATTCTTCTCGAGTGTGCTCGTTCTCAAGTGACTGGCCTTCCTGCAATTTATTTTATTCCAAAAATACAACCAAGTACGCTATAATTAATGTTATCGCATTTCACTGATATTTAACGCTTGATTGAGTTATCTACAGAAATGTAAAATTGAATTTAACACATTGAAATTAATAATAATTATATTATGAGCAAAACAGCCACCTCATACCATTAAATTCAGTACTATTTCTGAACCTAACCAATTCTTTAATTACTTTTTTCATCCTTTCCAGTGAATTTGCAATATCCATCAGCCAATCTATCTCATGCTTAAATGATAAAACATTAATTTATGAGAACCATATAGTGGATCTAATTTTATCATGGTATAGTGCATGTACCTTATCTCAATCGTACATCTCATATCAGACGATATTGGATAAGAAGTGTACCAAGGGTACAAAAGACAAATCACAATAAGGAAAGACGACGCACGGGCGCGATGACCTTTATCCCGATTCAATTGGATACAAATCATCAAAATTTCCTAGTAACGCTTATCTAGAATTGTAAAAGAATTAGCTAACCAGTGAGCCTCTCAAGTAAAATAGAACTAATTATCTAAAGGAAATTGATTGGCACGATAAACAATTATCAGATACGTATGTCTGACAATAACTAATCCACATATCCATTATATAACTGATAATGAAAGATATACATTCAGAAGCACGACTGAAGCGTAAAGGCAACAATATCCACTTCTACCGATTCAATATTGAAACTTTTAACGAAGTCCAATGAAAAAGAGAAACTTACAAATTGATGAATCGTATCGTCATTTTATTACACTACGTATCAGATCGGGAAAGACTCAAACGGATATGTTATATGTTTTTTATTAAATTATTTGCATTATCAAAATTTTAGGAATAAAATAAATGTCTGTAAAGAAAGAGCGAAAACAAAAATAAAAGAAATGTTCGGAATTCTCCCTTTCTTGTTCGTTCGTTGTGTACTACAATTTTCGCACATGTAATAACTCCAGTTAAGACAGTGAATCGAAAAGTAACTCCTAAAATTATATATAGAAAGAGAAGAAAAATTTGCTTCCATATTTTAGATTTCACACTTAAATACTTTCTCTTTACATTTTATTTTGATAAATGAAGCGTATTAATGGTCGATTCTATACATTCTCAGATCTATAAAATTTCATTGTTAAATTACATAATTATATCTCAGTATAGACTAAATCTCTTGATCCACAAATTACTAGCCTTGTTAAAATACCTACCTAAGCTACGTAGGGCCCGTAATATAAAAAAATTGCATTCGGTCAACATGACACGATATTTTTTTTCAACATTATTTCCTACGAATCATTTAAAATAAGAATAATATTTATTATATTACTATATTCTTGGGGTATTTATTTGTTCTAGTTAAAGAATAAAGATTGAATGGATAATTAAAAATAATCTGATGACTGCCTCGATAATACGTTGTAAGTCAGCACACAACTATGGACAGGATGTAAGCAATTGATAGCTCGGTGTAGTTAATGAAGACTGCGATGGAGAAATGCACAAGAGAAATACGCTGGGATTGAGGAGTGAAATCGGAGTGAGGTTCAGTAATTTTTTCTTGGAAGCTCCTAGTCATCATCGGACGTGTGAGGAGTGATAAGAATATATAAGTTCATTAGGGTAATGAACAATTCTCTTCTACTCCTTAGCACAGTTTTCATTTTAGAGCGACAGGTTTATACAAATCCTCATCATCATTAGTAATACTGATGGCGAACTATCAATTTATCAGGGATCCTATCTTTGGAAACCGAATAACTTATAGCTAATACAATTTAGTTACATTCATCTGTGTACTCTGCGTATCGGATGTAAATTGGGAGATTTCAGGTAATTAATATCTGAAATAGAATATTATGAGATATTGTGATGAGCCTTTCAATTTTATGAAAAAAGCGTAACATTTTCCCCAAAGGTCTAAAATATCGTCAGTCTTCTCTTAAAATGGAACTGCAATTTCTATTTCAAATAAAACCAGCGTGAAATAAGTGTTTACACCTAATGTAAGACAGACGGTAACTTGTAATTTGAGTAACGAATTTTGAGTGTTCTCTTTGACAGAGTCGATGAAAATGATTATAATCGACATTTCCTGACTATATTTCGTGGAACGGCATCTTAGGTTGAAAGAAAATACTTCATAATTTCCACTACAAGTTTTAATTTATTGTGGAAATTACGAAGTCTTTTTCTTTCAACCGATGAAAATGATGTTTATGTCCTTAAGATTTGCACTTTCGCTGAACATTTGGTACGAACAAACAATAGTTTCAGCATTTGAGTAAAATGAGTTCTAAGATGATTAATGAATAATATACCTTGTTTCAATATAAGTTTTTACTATCAGCAATATTTTAATACAAATGTCGCGATATAGATCCCTAAATGATTCTATAAAGGACAGTTTCATTCTTCCTTGCATTTGCCTTAAGAAATTACGTTTGGCAGTGATTAGACCATGGCTGAACTTCAATGGATATAAAAAATAAGGTAGCGAATGAACACTATATAAAAGCTTTATGTGATATAAAATTCATAACCATAAAAATGAAGTTCGATTAAAATTAATACGGGAAGGGCGGGATTTTATTGACCAATTCAGTAAGACCAGTAGAAGATTATCACACTAAGAAAATTTTAATAGAAAATCATGATCTACCTCTGGATGATGAGATTCCCTGTCAGAAGTGCCTTTTCCGCTAAAACAGACGATATCCTTGACAAAATCCTCTTCTACATCTGTACAACATGTGCTGCGTGAAACATGAAATCCCGGATGAACGGAGGGTTGTCTCATAGTTTAAAAAGGGGGAGAGGAGTAACCCAGGAAACCACAGAGGCATAAGTCTCCTAAATACTGCATACAAGATATACAGCAAAATATACAATAATAGGCTTCAAGCTATCTTCGATCACGTTTTACTAGAAGAACAAGCCGGCTTCAGGAAAGGAAGGTCTTGTATTGACGATGTTTTTATATTAAAACAAATTATACTAAATGGAGAGAATTTAAACTCGAGACGCATCTAGCTTTCGTAGACTTTGAAAAAGCATCCGATCGTGTCAACAGAGACATACTATGGCTAGTTATGGAAAGAAGAGGATTTCCTAAACATTTGATAAAAGCTACTCATAGCCTATATAGAAACACCAGAATTGTGATTGATATAGGGAACCAATTGACCCAAGAATAGCTATTAACCAAGGTAGGGTTGCAGTATGTCACCAACTTTATTTAACTTGTATATAGATGACCTTTTAAGGAAATGGAAGGAAGATAGCGTAGCGCAAGGCATACAATTCTGAGTATTTAAACACATTGTTATTTGCGGACGACCAGGTTATTATAGAAGATAGTGAAGATAAAATGCAAATGGCGGTTCGCAAATAACATCAACTGAGTAAAATATATAGTCTAAAAATTTCGACAGCTAAAACGAAAACGATGGCATTCTTAGGAAGCTATCCAATTAGAACAAATATTGTTATTGAAAACCAAGTACTCGAACAGGTAACCCATTTCCAATATTTATGATGTGATCTAACTTATGAAGATGATAAAGACATCACAAATAAAATTAACACCTTCCAGAGGATAAGCGGGACAATGAGAAGAGCCTTAAAAGGTAAAACCAGAAAAGAAACCCAAATTAAGTTTTACAAGATGATGGCAGTCCCTACTATGATGTGTGGGTCGGAATGTTGGACAGAAAAGCAAAATTAATTAAAACAGATAGAGTCCTCTGAAATGAAATTTCTTCGAGCAGTTAATGATGCACAAGGATAGATAAAATAAGGAGTACATCTATAAGAGAGGAACTAGGAGTTCAGGCGATGTCAGAGCGATTAATAGAGTACAAAAACGGATGGAAAGAGCATGTATTGAGAATGCCCAGAGGAAGATTTTCAAAGCAAGCTCTACAATATAAGCCATTAGGTAAAAGAAGTGTTGGAAGACCAAGATTAAGATGGTAAAGTGAAGCCGGAACAGGCCTAAAGCGTAATCCTGGAAGGAAAAAGAAGATAATAATTTGATAGAATACGCAAACCTATATTCCCTGATTGGATGTCATTATCAATTGGTAACCATAAGTATTATTTTTCACCAGACCAAATTAGATAAATTTATAAAAAGCAATAGATTCATCCGCATCTTCAATGCAAATCGCCCATCGGCATGTGGCAGATATGTTTGGAAAGTTTTTCGCTCGATCTGAAGTGTGCCAATTACTTCATTTAGATTCCTTTTCGTCATCTCGAAAAAGTGCGATCAAACTCTTTCGTATGATCCATCAGCGCGATCTTTCATCCGAATCGAGCACACGTGCCAAAGCGTGCCACTACGTGCCAAAGGGTGCCACAGCGATCCAAGGCACGCCTTGCTACCGGACAAAAGTCGTTGCGTTTTGTAATTTTTAAAAGAGTGGCGGTTGGAGGCCCTCTCTCGAGATGAGCACATGTCAACACGCCAATGAAGCACGCTGACGTCACACATTCCTCGTGAATTTAAAACGCTATTGAATTCAACGGAAGGCTCTGCGCTCGTGACACCCGAATAGGAGAGGAGCTCTAAAAGGACTAAATATGGCGCAAGTGCGCATTATTATTGGCAATCATCAATTATGATTTGAATGATTAGGTAATGTTGACTTCTAACATTGATTTACACATTTTAGGGCATGGAAAATTTGATATCTGGAAATGTTCATATTCAATAAGAACCAATGAGGAGTGTAAAATGCAAGATATGTAGTCGATATTTACACAGTTAATACGAATAAAAATATTTAAATTCCGTACATGCTCCGTCACACCATTGAAAATTCCTGAACGCAAGTTTTTAGGAATCTGTATTTTCCGTAGCGCGGGTGCTGAGACGTGATGAACTGCGTGTGATAAGACTTGGGTCTCGAGAGATCTGTCTTCTGAATAAGAGAGCAATTTTAGGTAAAACCAGTCACAAACAACCCCAGTCGTTTATAGGATAGAGCAATTATGGCCACTGGACCAAGAAACGGAAAATATAATAATAGAAATCAGAGAAATGATCTAGATAATTGAAAGAAAGCTTAGCTGCCTAAAAAAATGTTTCCAAATCTATAGTGTCTGTACTATATAGATTTGGAAACTTCTTGGAGGAAGATTTAACGCACTATTTGGCTCCAGGAATCCGAATGCTACCTTCCGGTAAGGCGCTTTCTTGCAGCTTACGCCTTGACCTTCTTCAGCGAATCGTTGATGGTTCTCTCAAGAATGGATGATTTGGAGGACAAGTATTGCACGCACTTATCTCATTAACCTTCGCGAAATAGATTGGGTTCTTTTATCCGAATGTGTGTGACTCGAATTCTTTACTGTTCAATAGCAATTTCTAGTGTCCATCGCAATGCTTCAAAATTGAAAGTCCACGGTGGCATATTGATTCGTATTAGCATAGAGTAACTATATAGTTATTCTTTGGTATTAGGATCCCATTATTGATAATTCTTTTACATAATTGGTATGCGAGGTCAATTTAAATGGATCAGTACTTTTTATTCGTACTCTACCGATATTCAAGTTATCGATGTACTCCTGTCTATGTTTTCGTTTCGTTTTTTGTTTCTGTTACGATTCCTTTTTATTTCTCTGCAACTTGTGTTTCTTCACATTCGGCTCAGAGGAAGGAAAGAATGGCATTTCGCATATCTTCAGCGGTACACCCAATCAATCGCATTTCGCCGACTATTTTCAAATTCCATCGAAGGCAGTTTCCTAAAGAGACGACGACAGCTACTTCAATTGAAAGCATTGCGAATGCTCGCCCTTTATTCCACCGAAATTAAGTAAACACCAAAGTGATGACAGTGCCATAGCACTAACAATAAATAAATTCAAATAAAGGAGAAAGAGTCCATAAAAAATATCTGTTATTACATGCTGCAGTTTGCCTGCCATCTGGTGGTAGCTCCAACCATTATCTAACAACACAAATACTCTCCCTTACGCTAGAAAGCTTCCTACAGATTGACATTAACTGTATTTAGTGTTAGAGGTACACCAGCAAACCTTAATTTATACAGCATCGGTATCGGCACCCACTCCAATACACCACATATCTCTCACAAGTATAGTTATTATTACTTAGTCAGACCCAGTTACACTTCGTTTCTTTGAAAAGCCACAGGTCATATTATCACATTCTGCATCATTACACTTGCAATTTACAAAAAAATTACAAAACATTCATTTCACTTTTTCTCAATCTAAACTCCTTTTTTCAGCAAGGGGAATAAAGGAGAATAAGGAATGAAATTGAAACTCAATGTAAAGTATGAGTGCAAAAATTAATGAATTAGAGAGAGAGAGAGAGATAAATAGAAAGCAAATATAAGACGTAGTAAACTTAGTTATGCAATAATAATAAAATTTTCTTTTCATTGCATTTTAATCATTTTCATGCTATTTGCGAGGAGAATAGATATCCTATTATCAAAACATCCAAGCAGTTGTTGGAACAATACATTACATTTTTAATAAAGAACGGTAACTAAAATAAATATACTATACAAAAATTCGCATTTGCAATTAGCGGTCTTGTTTTTATTTAGATTAAGGTGATCATTAAGCTTTCGTTACCATGAAATCAAACATTCTTGAATTTTTGTTTGAGTTCAATATATATTGCCTATTTTCTATCGTGTTCCATCCTGTCTATGTTTCCAACTTACAATAACATATATATGTTCCATATGTTTACTCCATGACTGAACTGGACCTGAGTCACGCCGCAACTTTTCCTTCTCGGAAGAAGGCGCGGCGTCACCCGCACCCAAAGGCGCCTTCCTGGAGTCACCGACGCCCATCGCAAAAGCCCACGCACCACACTGGAAGTGGAATGCGTAATCGCAAAGAATGTGCGCCGTAATAAGAGTAATTTAACTCGGATGTTCCCCCACTAACCTCTTTATCGATCATCCGACACACTCCGGTGGGCGCGCGTTTTGCCAAAGCACTCTTCGGGCGGTGAGCTCTTTTCCCGTTTCTTTTTCGGGTCTTTTGAGAGGAAAAAAAACGAGGAAACAAATGTGCGAATTATGGCTTAGAAGAAAAGGGTGATTTTAGCGGAATCCGCGATTTTTTGGTCGACCGCAATAGCGGAATTTCAAGGAAGGACCGGAGAGCGGTTGAGGACATTTCAAGGGACCGATGGAATGTTTTCATCGACCCAAGATATTCGAGAGATGTCAATTTTAAGACGTCGCCCAATCCGAATCTGAATGTCTGCACGAGCAAAAATTATTTCGGCAAAGGATAGCATCATCGCTGATATATCTTATTAACTTCCGCATTCAAAAGTAAATGGATGACACTTTAACAACTTAACCGCAACACGTATGCCTCCGTGGCGCAATCGGCTAGCGCATTCGGCTGTTAACCGAAAGGTTGGTGGTTCGAGCCCACCCGGGGGCGAAAGCTTTTATTCGTTATGAGTTCCATTTCATTATTGTGGGCTTTTCACAATGTATACGTAAATCATTCAACCATCAACGGTCTTCGTACTAAATTAAACGCCTTTCAAAATAGTTTGTTTTAAATGAAGAAGAAATCGAATTTAGCGGAGGGATTTTTTAAAATTCACATAATATGAAGAAAACTTAAGACATGTTTAGTGAATTATACTTATAATTTTTAAATCAATTAGAGAAAGCGTGATTTTGCTGTAAGCTATTGTATCAATGATAATACGTTATGATTTTCCACAATTTACCATGTATTTATACTCACATATATGGAATGGAAAATGGAACTAAAAAGTCCCAGTTTCGCATAATAAAGACCTTTGTATGTATATAAATATACTTATACATATAACTGACATATTTTTATATTTAAATTAGCAGAGGGATTTCAAAAAGGAGGAGTGGAAAAAGACGTAACAAATAATTTATAAATCAACAAAAATAGATTAGATAGATGAATTAATAAATTAGTAAAATTACACGAATAGAATTCCAGGAGCATGAATAGGAGATATAAATGTGATTAGCATTAGGTTAAATAATTCAGGTATTGGACACGGAGTGGTGTATTGAAACGAGGAATTTTATATTTTAGCTCGGAATGGCAAAAAAAGGAAAAATAAGAACGTAAATCATTATTCTTAAATCAAACAGAAATATTTTCGAGATAATATTGCCTCGCTAAGGTCTGGACAGTTGAAATGAGGTGGGATTCCCCTATGACATGCTTACTTTTCGATGTAAAGAAGCCGAGGGTAAGAACACGATTAAGCAATATAAATTTGTATCTAATAAATAATTAAACATTCAGTTAAATACGCTCATTATAGCTAGTAGTTCCAATGGAAAGGTAAAATGTGATGCAAAGATAAGTAAAGGAATAAATATTAATTTAAACGACATCTACTTATGAGCTATGTGAAGATTATACACATGATTTTAAAAAATAATGATAATAACTTTAGTACGTAAATTTAGATCATAACACTACTGCTACCTTTAAATAAGCCAATCAGCAGCCAAAATTTTGTTTATTCCAAAGTAAAACATAATTTCAATACTCAAGAAAATATTACTCCTTCCTTTGTTTAGAAAAAGATTCTGAAGCGTTATGCCACTTTCAAAAACCTCCCGAATAACACTTGAGATTCAGCAGATTAAAGAAAGAATAACTGGTGCACAACAAACCTCAAAAACTATCATTCCTTGGCATGCGGTTCCTTTTTAGAGAATACAAAAACATTTAGATAACAAGAAGGAATTTACTGGGTCGGGTGAGCATTTAAAACCCCAGCGGTACTGTACACTTTCCCGTTATTCTTCGAGGGAACTTCCCTTTGTCTTTTTTCACACGAGAGATTTTAAGATTCCCAAAGACGGCGATTAGAAATCTCGCACTTTGATACGTGATCTTCGGAAGAGAATAGCTCAAAAGATGGAATTATGCTTTCAAGAGGTAATCATTCATTCACGAAAATAGTATATCGCGATCAGAAAGAGTAGTCAAACTAAATCATCTGCCATGAGCATTTATCCTGTGATGGACACGAGTTTATGAGAGTAATAACAACCATCATGACAACGAGGTATCTTTTTCAGTTGTCAATTTAATTTCCATTACATTGTAAATTCGCATAATCATCATATCTCAACTAGATTATCTTTTTCGCATCAGAATACACTACGAGATCGTTTTAATACGAAAGACCATCTTCCACTGCACTTGACTAATTTTCTATGTCTGAAGGAGCCCAATATTCCAACTGCAGACTCGGAACAATTAATCAAATTATGCGAAAACAATTCAGATAAGAAGAAGGAAAAACGGACATGGTAAAAAGTCCACCAAGGCCGGGAATCGAACCCGGGATCTTCCTCTGTTTTTCCTGGGTGCACATCCTATTGTGCAATTTTCACCCATCCTCTTCCTTGTTAATTCAGATAAGATAAACCTAAGGGAACGCCGCACAGTTGGGCTGAAATCGAAAAACACAGAACATTAAGACAAAGATGTTTTTCTTAAAGTACGGAACTTGAAACTTGGCATAGTAATTGAAAAAGTATCGAATTTGATGATTCTATTTGTCGCTTTTTAATATTGCCAAGCGTTTAAAAGATACAGGGAGTCAAACTTGAGGCATTTTCACTGAAAATGAGAGTCGCGGATTTTTCGCAGAAAAATCAAGTTCGTTGATTTTTATAGACTTTCAGGAAAAACTGTTGGGTAAAAAAACGACGCAGTAATCTAGCACAACTTTATGTCTTTTGATGCGTTGAAGTTATTGTGTTAAAAGAGAAGTATTTGCTCCTTTAAAGCAACAAAATGTCGGACACCATTTTCGACATAATTTTGAGATATAGTAAGGGAAAAACTAGGCGAATGGTGATGGACTATCAAGTGTCTTATACCACGTCAATTTAAAACGCTTCTAGATATGGAATCTGAACAAACAGTTTCAATCCACCTGCTACCCTGGGATTGCGGTGGATTTTTCGTAAGCGCTGCGCGGTCCGGCTCGGCGATATAGAATCCCCAAATCCAGTTTCGTGGTGTTTGGTGATGTGAAGTCCTTCATTTAAAATTCTTGCTAATCACATTGAAAACCTGTGTGAAGACAATTTAAGATAGGAATTAAATGGACGTTGAATTGAGAAAAAATTATATATTACTGAAATATGCCCGTATTTTAATTCTAAGCGTAAAGAAAGCTTTTGGCAATGAGTTTATCCTCTGTATCTCTTGTATGTATGCTCTAAAATGGACTTTTACGATTATAAATAAGAAAAGCAAAGGCAAACTAACTCACTCCTCATCTTGCCACTGTGCCTCATTCCCCCCAATGAAGCATTACATAACAAATGGAGAGGTTGAGGATAAAATTAGTTTTGGGCTATTGGCAACACAGACATACGAAATTCAAAATCAGTTTTGTCTTGTATTTCCGAAAAAAGTGTCAGTTCACATTCCAAATATTGATACGGAAAACAAAATTGGATTCGTACGAGATTGGCTAAGACATCAAACAGATCAAAAAGTAAACATATCCACCTCTTTTTGTTAAAAGAGTTTATCTCGCATTGCTAATTTTTGCCTTCTTACTGCGGAAACTCGATAATATAGTTTGCCATACGCGCTTTTTTGCTATACAGAGGAATTTTCAAGAGAATTTTAGACTTCTAAATACACAAATATATAAAACGAAAATGCACGTTGACCGTACTTGGTTAACAAAAAATTAATTCTATCTATTGAACTCAATAGCCCATTTTCAGGTCTTCATAAACATCTTAACCTATATAAATATGTTTTAAGCCGGCGAAGGGTAGCCGATGTTTAAAAGAATGTATTGTTTGAAATACAGAAAGAATATGGACCATAATTCTTCCAAATTTGTGAAAATTCTTCGCTACGAGAAACCAAGGAACTAAGGAAAGGACACCCATTCTCCGAGTTAGAAGTACCTCCATCTCTAATTTTCTTCATAGGAGCTAGAAGCCTTGGATTTGGCTTTTTTCCTATTAGACCAATTTGGCAGTAGTTCTCGAAAATCCTCATGCATTCAACTCGAATTAAGAGTGCCATCTTAAGCTACACTAAACAGCATCTTTCGCAGGCTCAAGGACAAAATGATTCGTGGATTAGCGTGAGGTCGTCTATGATATCATGGGAAAGCTCAACCGGGTTATTGCCCTCCTTCGATGAATGGCCGCCGACACAATGCGTCTCGCCTTCGATCGTCGTCTTACCAATTCACGCCCCATCGCTAAATGCCTAAATAGAAGTTGGTTTTAAGGAGAAAATAGACTGACCGTAATGAGCGCGTATCTCCGGAAGCCAACATGAATGGTGCCGTCGTCGGATGCGGAGTCTCATCCAAATACAAGGAAGTACTGAAGATTTGAGGCCACAAAATCTTGCGAATGTATATGGATGCGACATTTTAGAGCCTCCGTATTCTGCGAAGGAAATAAAAGGGACCGAGATACATTGATAAGTTAAACAGCTGTTTCCCAACAAAATGAGCATGACTATGAGATAAAATTTATTTTCTATATTTATTATTATGTAATTTAATTCTCTATGTGTTATTCTTTGCATTTTATTCTCAATATTTTATTTTAGCAATTAGATCGCAAAGGTGAACAACGTATTCTTTTTAAGGGATTTCCTAAAGATGAGGTGTTCAAAGAATATTTTGTAGCGCGTGGATTTACATCTGTTTTTGGGGTCTTCCTTGGATCAGCATTTGTCTTTATTTTTTACTCTCATTGAATCCTAAACTTGTATATTCCACGTAACTTCACATAATATATCAGAAAAGGGTAGACAATACAATATAAAAATATAATAAAATTGATAATAACAAAAATGTGTGATCAGGATAATAAATATTAACAAGAAATACACAATAAATAAATAGCGAAGTTTTATTTTTTTAAATAATTTGTCATTTATGTCCTGTGTAAACCGAGAGAATGCTACATTATAATGCAATTAAGCCATCACATATATTAGGGTGTATAGGTATTACATTATAATACAATTTAATAAGCTTTATGAAATAGTAAATAATGAAAAAAAAGACATTAAATCAATAGCAAAGATATCTCTCATTATTCCTGAATTTTAGAGCGTCATTTAAAGATATCTTTCATTTCTGAGAAATTCTATGAAACTGAGCAAGACACAGAATTCCTTACTCGTGAACCCAACTTAAAGTAAAGAATTCCTCTGTTGGGGAGATTGAAAAATAAATCCTTGGTCAGTGGCGCATCACCTACAGTGCAAAATGTCCCCACCAATAGGGGGCCCATTTTCCACAGGAAAAATTCCAATGTTCACATTACATGTAGGACCTAGAAGTGCCAAGTGTAACTTTCGGAAACTAAGTACTCGCAAATGAAATACTAAAGTTTTTACAACTTACACTATTACTGTATTTAATAACTTATCTTATAATAAATATTTGAAAATTAATTACTTATTCGATCTAGCAATGACAATCGTGAATCTAAAATACATGCTATATATACATATATATTTTCCTTCGAAATTTAATAAAGTAAGTATAAATAAGTTTTAGAGGCAATAAAGATATAATACGAACGTATTTGTGTAAAATACTTTTGTAAAACAGTAATCATTCATTCACTTTTCTGCCACCAACGTTTTCAATACGGTACATATGAATGCAAAACACAATGACGCATTTTCGAATAAAATAGAAGTGAAATGACGCGCAGAATAATACAATATAATTTTATCGCAATCAAGAACGGAACAATACTACCAGCTGAAAATCGTCAATCTCTCCAATGCGTATAATTTCAGAATGCCTGCACGAATACAACGCTGAGTTTCATTTCATATATTTTTATTTAAAGAACTGTTGAATGCTGTTAGGAAATGTTGGGATGAAAATCTCCGTAAAACGAGATATCGTAGAAAATGCGTGGGAAAAAAGGAAAGGCCTCATTTAGTCGTTCCTTATTTTGGCCAAAGAGCAAAGGGCGTAAAGTGTTCGCAGCTCACGGTTGGTTCGTGACCTGGGGAAAGAGGGAAAACCTCTTCAATAGGACCCATTATCGTCGAATGATTGTCCGGTTAGATGTTTATTTTTTCGTTCCGTTAACTGCGAAGATACCCCAAAGCAGCCTCAAACCGGATTGATGTCGGGTCATTCGTCCATTTGTTTGCAAATTTTCACGATCTGTGGGCGAGAGAAGAGCTCTCAACTATTCAACATGGAGAACCCGAATAATTATTTTTCATTTCCGTAAAATAAACTGATTGGTAACCAGGCAACGCTGTTGTTTCATGAAAGCGGGAGAATGTACCGTTGTTCCGTTTATTCGAGATGTAAATTAAGAGAATTTTTAACATTTGAAAGAAAAAAGAGGAGTTTTCCGTTAAAACATCACAAATTAATTCGAGGAAGCTACCGGTTATAAGTATATTTACTTTATAATTACTTTCCATTGAATTATTCCCTTATATTTACCTACTCATATATTTCGCGCCTTCCTATTTGGTCTGAAACTAATTCACACGCCATTAACGACTGTTTGGAGGAAAGTAATCCCAATCTCATTTTGCAGTTCAGCGAATTCTCGCCTAGCAAAAAATACTTTGCTTAAGAATCACAATTGTTATTCGAAGCCCTCTTTCGTTAAACCGCGATTTCCCCTTGTTCCAAATTTTTAAAATATACAAAAACATTGCCAAAAAACTACCACTTTCTTTCATTTGTCAACTTTTCATTTTGAGAATTTTGTTAAACTTTTCTGCTCGCGAATATGCGGCAGGTGTCTTCCTGAAATTACCTTAGCAAAAAACACTTTTGCATGGTCCAAAAAAGTGAAAAAGTACAAGCAAAAATATTCATTAGTGATTTAATTCTTCTTTAGAAATATCGCTGTATTTTCACCTCTCTTATTAAGCAAGTTTTTGGATATGCTTTCAATAGATGTAACGCAGCACAGTGAGTTGTCACTTGTTTTATCAGGCCTCTGAAGTCAGGCTTGCATATTTCTGTACACAGTAACTTAGGAAAATGGTAATGGTAATGGAAAATGATGAATAAATAGTTCACGGAGGTTGTATCTTATGAAACTCACATTAGAATAAAAAATTCCTTAAACTATTTACTTATGTCAATTGATTATCAGCAGTTGAAGGTACTGAGTCGCATTTGAGAGAGCCGCAAATGGCCGAACGAATTTACTCAGCACAAAACCTCTTCTGAATTTATAATTTGACGGGATAAAAATGTAATTATAATGAATCAGGGTGGTGATTGTTAATAAAAATTATTGATAAATGTTTAATTAAGGATCGAAATTATATAACATGATTATCATAGATTGCTATAATTCCTAGACCGTAATTTCCTTCTCATTATAGATGTAATGCCTCACAAGAGAATAAAAACCGACATTTTCCTCTTCCTATGATAGAATCTCTTAGATATTCCTGTCAAAAACAATATTGGAGCGTCGTTTTTATGAGAAGACGGGCTATAAATAAAATGATTACGTAGCCAAGGTGCGCAGCGCATGGGAAGACAAGTGAAGCTCTACAAGAAACCATTACGTCAGTGCTAATGCTGATTTCGAGCTATAAATGCAAATCTCACGGATTATCAAAATAGCAATTTTTCACAGTTTTTTGCGGTGAGAGAGATTCATGCAACAGTAATTTCCGGGTGTGAATCGGGAATTCCAGGAATGAACTTATGAAGGAGCTCGATAGAGAAGACTGAGTATTTTCAACATAAGATGGATCCATTGCGTTCAATGTGATCGATGTTTATTCCGTCAAGATTCAATGGTTTAAAAATGCATAAAGGCAATATGTCATTAATAATGGAGAAGAAATTATGTAAAAATATTTCAAAGTTCCTTTAATATCCGCAATAATAATGAAATTATCTGTTTAGATAGCATAGTTTAAAGTGTAGTTGTCGTGATTAAATTTCAAATAATTCACTCCCTAAAATAATTTTGAGATCAATGCAATTCATCTTTCATTTCAGTCAATTCTTCATTTACTAACTGTGATACTCTGAAGCGTAATGAGTTTCAGGAAGCTCTGATGTAAAATGCTTTCTCTGTATTCCAAATCAAGTCCTTTTCGAGAGTGAAATATCAATTCCAGTAACACGAAGAGGAGAAAGTGAATATCCGTGCAAAAGGTTTTGGAAAGTGAAAAAGTTATCGATACCTATAATTTGATGGTAGACGTGACGAGAAACTGTAAAGAAAAGCTTTTCATTTCTCCTCTAAGACAAAATTATCTGAAATATAAAATCGAAATAGAAACATTTTCTAAATTTTAACAAGAGCGAGTTTCCGAGAGATCTAAAGAAAGTGGCCAATGAGTTTTCAGAGCGTGAAATGGAGATATTCGTAGAGGAGGAAATCACACTAGGTCGTGTTTTAATTCGGAGTGCCTGCCCCAATTACAGCCAACATTTGATTCTAGCCATGGTTTCGACTGCTGAACGGCGGTAGGTACAACAAGAGACAAGCAAAGATTTACTATTACGATTACACTTTGGTGCATTACCCACGCCCACTGTCCATATCGAATGTCGTCCATCAGCGAAATCCGTGGCTATCTGTTGCATCCCTCGATTCTAAACTGCGCTCAACAGGTGTCCCTCGCGAATACATGGAAGACGATCCTTCTCTGACCTTTCGCATTTGACCTCATTCCCCGAGAATACGTGACTTAAATTCGACTGATGCGAGTAAATTTTGCTGAGCTTCTGAGTTTAAGCAAATCGGAGAGCATTCGCTATTCCAGTAAAGATAAATTTCAAATTCTCCAAATCTTTGAATCGAAATCGAGACGAAATGGATTTTCATAATCACTTAATCAAATTCTCAGATGAAAATATTGGAAGAAGATGCTGTATCCGCCGAATTAATTTAGAGAAGTCATGTAATGTTTCTACCATTATGTACTCTATTGTCTTGATAGCAGTACAACAAGAAACCAGGGTCAAAGTAATAAGCCGAAAGTTAAAAATTAAAAGATTAATTATAACTCTCTCAGGAATATTTCGACATGCTGAGGTCGTATTACATTATAATTCTGATGAATCGTATGGTCGCACCACAAGGGGACTCGAGACAATTTGGGATACTCGAATTATCTCCTTTACGATGCAAAATCCACAAAACATTGTTTTTACATTTTTTAAACCGGTATAGCTCGTTTTACTCGTTAACTCATAGATTTATGGTAAATCAATTACTTAAATACTTTAAAACTCCTCAGCATAGTGACCGGCCCTTGATCGCCTTCCGCACTTTGCGTATCGCCGACGATTTAAACAAATTTTATAATGAATGAGGCAGAGATTATTGCATCGCCTTTTAAGTTGAGGATAATTCATCTCCCTACCAATGCTTAGATAAATATTCTATTGGAATGCAGCAACTCGCATCAGAGTAAACAGGGAAAGAGAACAAGAGAAACTAGAACAAGACTGCTCGAGATGATAGGAAGGAGAAGAATATTCAGCCGAAGAAAATAGTTCAAATGTAAGTGGAGAAGTAATGGACGAGTTTCCGGTTGTCTTTCACACCGCTAAATCACTAACCAGCGCAACAGTTTTTATTACAGCCCTCTTCACCTCAAATTTATCGCAATAATAAACAAAAAAAGACATTACGCGTAACCCAATTCCCTGATTCCGTACCATACACTGTACAGTGACGAAACCATTTCTCGCGCCGCTATGAAATAAGTTCGACTTAGCATAAAGAAATGTCGACGTTTCAAAAATTCCTCGCGACCGTAGCGCGATAAATCGTGATGGCCTCCGGAGTGAGTTTGCGTCACGGATGCACGCCGTTGATGAGCAGTGATGAGCAGGGAAAGGGGAGGGGGTAATTTATGAGTCACGAAATGAAATTCTCTCCCCAAAAAATCGCAAAGAAAGTTTCCCGCGTGTTTTGCTAACGGTACAAAAAAGTCAGCACGCGGAACGATTTCTTGTTGCCGTGTTCTTAATCGGGTCGAGATCGCCTCGGGTTCTCCAAAGTCATCGATCAAATTCATCCAGATCAGCATAACTTGGGAATGAGTAATTACGTATTTTCGAGTCATCGAAAGACCGATCGATAGTCGACAATTCGGAAGGTTTAAGAGAGCACATCCCATTTTATTTTCAGTAAATAGAATTGCAAATCATTAACCGACATATAGCTACTGCCTATATTTCCTTTTAGTGCGATGATATGAATTTATCATGCAAATTCTGTGCATGTGACGATTTGCAGTACGATTTAACCAGGTTAATACAACTTTTGCGAGGCGATTTGGATTGGTAATTATATTAGCGATTAATTCCCTTAATTTTGGCGATTGATAATCAATTGAGTTACTCTTGAATTCCTTAAGTTCCACTAACTACGCTTTTAAAAATTATTCTTCACTACTACAAGAGAGTCAATATCATTATTTAACCTGTGAAATAAAAGTTTTTTTATGGAAAACTTGAAGCGAATATATAAACGCAGCGTCGTCGATAAAGAAGCTCTTAAGAATCGTCGGCCTTTTGCATAAACCTACAAATTTACTAAGTTACAATAATAGAAATTTAGTAAGAATTGTCGATGAATAAATTTTCATAAATGGATGGGAAATTGAATATAAATGTTTCTTTATTTCTTCATCACTGAAAATTAAGATACAAGCGCAATAGAATCATTTAAAGCTAGCATTTAAATTGCAAGGGGGAAACTGGCACAAAAAATGCCCATTCTTTTCGGTTTCAAGTAAAAATTATTTTAAAATTGCATAAAGTCTATCGGAACTGCTTTAATTTGTAAATGTTCGCTTGTCTGGTCTATTTGGGGACCAGAAAAAAGTGAAATGAATCTTATCATTCTAGAAGTTGCTTCAAAAGTCACTTACAGAGATCTAAAATGAGCTTTTAATTTGGGGAGTGACTTATAAGAAACACAGAGAAGCTTTTAAAACACGCAATGGCGCCCAACCCATGAATTAATTTCACTTATTAAAAACATTTTCTGAGATAACCTTATCTCTGTCAAAACAAACGAAAATTTCTTCACCTTCTAAAAGCGAAGCTTAAGTGAGACTTTCATTTCGTGCAAAAACGATTAATCAGAAGCTCTCCGGTTCGAGAAAACAGCATTAGCATTGTGGTTTCAGCAGCGATCGGAGAAGATGCATCTCGCAGATCAGATTTAGACCTTATTTCAATAGAACATAGAGTAGAAAGTTTTCCAAAGTACGAGAAGTTGGAAATGAAATAAAGCACAGATAAAAGTATCGAAACGGGCCTCTCGATCTGATATAGAAGAGAGAGCACACAATGTAGGTCGTCAGATACACCAATCCGCCTTCACTCGCTATCTTATCGATCTCTCTGAGGAGCAAATTCCAGCGTACATTGATAAATTTTCAAAATGAATGAAATTGCACACTGACCTTTAGGTAACTGAGCTGAT
Organism: Sympetrum striolatum; assembly: GCA_947579665.1. Classification (NCBI taxonomy): domain Eukaryota; kingdom Metazoa; phylum Arthropoda; class Insecta; order Odonata; family Libellulidae; genus Sympetrum; species Sympetrum striolatum. The sequence goes on from OX388342.1 coordinate 12,865,764, forward strand.
TTAAGCAATCATTTTCCAAGCTGATCGTAGACTATAATTACAAAAAGATTCATTGACGTAATAATTTTCAAAGATGGAGAATGATCGAAATCACAAAGTAGTAAGTATAAAGTCTGATGATAACGTGCTCACTGACGCCTGTTTTATGACGAAATATTTCCATTTTCTCCTTTTGAATTATCTTTGCAAATATCCCGGCAGGATAATAATTATTTAAAAAGGAAAAGGTAAAGGGAAAATTGCACCTAAGGCGTGCACCCAGGTTTTTCCTTGGGTAATAATTATTTAGTTATATTGTCTGAAGCAACGCTGATTTTAAATCCTTCCTCAGGTAATGTTTATATTAAATAGCAGAAAACTCGCTTTCAACTAAACTCCCCAAGCTAATATTTTCAGATCGAATTTTGCACCTGGGAGTGAAGAGCATCATCGTCATAGGAAAATACTTAGAATGACAACAAGTTTATAACGTCGAGGTTATATCGTGCTTTTATAAGTAAATATTAAAGGAATATGATTTAAATAAGTACAAGTAAATTTCATATTTCAGAAAATTCGTAAATCTTAACACCAAAAAACTCCCACTGAGGTTCGAGAATGAAGGAGGTAAACATGTATAAATAAATCAACTTAAATAGAATTAATCTTGAATTCCGTAACCAAAACAATTTACACAAAAACAAAAACAGTTTTTGTGGAATTTGCATAGTTATTTCAATATGATCCCGATGTATAAATGATATCACCTGAGTAAAGATTTCAGAAGTAAAATTATAGAAAGAGTACGTTTAGGGAAATATATCCAATTGATATGTTTCAGGGATCGCTAGACCACATTCGAATTATTCTACCTATAAATCTAATATATGTAATTCAAAATAGCCGTAAAAATTTATTTGGCGCCAAACTAACTTCACCATCAAAATATGATCTATACCTGCCAGTTTTTGCATGAATCATTACTTTTAGAATGGGTAATTAATTCTTGTTATCATACAAATTAACCAACAAACAGGCACCATGATGTAAAAATGAAAATAAATCAGTAGGGATATAGGAAATACTTGCAATTTTCTTGTACAACAAACGTAGGGAAATAACTATGCTCAAACTAAATTCTTAATGCTTATACATTTTTATGTTTAAAAATCGATTTAATTTGATCGCTAAAAATAAAATTGGCGATAATCAACAGTATATACTCTCATAATTACTTATGATACAGTTTCTTTTATTTTTATGTTGAATGTGATAGTTGTATTTCTGTTTGCGGATTTAAAAACGAAGAAATTTGAGTTAGATGAATACGTCAGGTCCCCTCATCAATCATCCACTTAATAATTTTATTCCTGCAAATGATACACTTTTCCCTTGATTTGCGACTTGCAATCATTTAGATGTCGAATATCGAATCCTAATAACTTAAAATTCACCAAAAGCGATTTAAAAGGCTCTCTAAACACATTTCTTGAGAAGCCTCTCTAAGAGCGAATTGTTCGATTTTTTTTAATCGAGCCAAGAGTATAGGAATAAAAGCGTTGGAAGGCAAAGAGAAAAGCGTTCTTAATTGCCATGGATAGACGACGCCAAAGTGAAACTCGAAAGTGGAGTAAATAAGTGAACGCAACGGGAGGCCTAAGAATGATTCTGATTAATTAGCGGTGGACACAATGGAGAAGAAAGAGCGGATTTATGAGCTTCCACATGACGCTATTATTCATTGAATGAAAGTGAAGAGGATGAGAATTATGAGTGTTATTTCCAGAGAAACTCTTTCTCTTAAACGATAGCGTTAACTCGGGTGTTTGTAATGAAAAAAGAAACAAATGAGAATGTGAAATGAAACTATTTCTACACAAAGGAAGCAAGAGACGCGCATGTTTTCTGAGTCTTAGGCAACGATTCACAGCGTCTGAGAGTCAAACAATGGAGTCTAAATTAATTGCGAAGAAATAGCGAAAGTGACCGTCGTAATACTCACTCCGAAGAGTAACTTAAGGGGATGTATATGAATTTCATTTAATGTAAATATTTCGAAATGATATGCCTTTTATTCTTATTGTTTAACTAGAGACAAAACTGTATCGAAGTAATTTTTATTTCAGATAAATTCATCGAAGTTAACACTTGACTATATAGTTATGTATGCATCCTAGCTAATTTCACTTAACACTTTCATTATTATATAGTATTTTTGTGATGAATTCTGTTCAACTTGATATGATGTACACGTATCTTTATGTGAAGTGCAGAGAATTGTCTACTGGAGGTTTTTGGAGGGATTTCCCTCAAGTCGTTGGGCGAATTCCAGGCAATCTCATAATTGATTTTGGGCTCAAACGCAGCGTAAGTGTAAATAAATAAATAAAAACACACAGATAACTTTTTTGTAGTAAAACGGCGTCTTTACTTTACATAAGTAAATTTTCGCACGATATATTCATCGGCGAGTCAAGTTGAAAACAGAAGATTTTTTCAATGGAAAGAGAGGAGACAAGCTAATAGCCAAATGCCTTTTCATTACTTTACTAAATTAATAATTCAATAATAACTTTATTTGAAAAAAGCGGCCGATTGAGCTGATGAAATGACCGTATTTTAAGCAGAGAAAATATTGTGAATCCGTCATCGGTTTCGTCGGCTGCTTCGATCGATAGTGATGGGATGATAATGCAACATATTATTCGCTTATTCTAAATGCTAAGTTAATTCAACAATAATAATATCTAATTACAATACCATGTAAAAATGCTTTCATCTCTACATTCACTGAAATAGTAAAATCTGAATTTTGACGGTTAAGACTTCAAATGAGTCAAAATACTGCTTTTGAGAACGGCCATGGGACAGAATCTCCAAATCGAGCCTTTCCTGAAGAAAACAGTTTGTTTGTTGGTTTGCAATGAAATATTTAAATTCAAAATCAGAGAACATTGAAGTATATAGACATTGCGAATGATGTAATTATGTAATTCTGATTTGCAAAATGTACCAGAAATGGATGATATCTATTGAAATTTAATACCATCGAAATGTTGTTCTTGAAAGAATTTCCCCGCAATTTTCAGTTGTTTCGCAAACGTTCTTTTCTTTCCATGCGATTATAATTTGTAGCATCTTGTAATCTTATGAAATAATAATTTCTGTACTTCTGAATGAGAAAGGTTTTAAAAAACGAAAGGTACTTATGAATACAAGCAACCGTATGTTCCAACCTTGCAGAAGGCAAGGGCATCAATGATAGTTTCCACAGAATGCTTTCATGCGAGCTAAAACTAATCGCATGCCTTAGGCCTCAAGTACGACGAAAACTGTGTGCGAAGTGATATTTAAAGTTTCCCTTCAAGCGAGTAATCCAAGCGCAATTTTCAAGGATTCCAGGGAATCGGTTCATTAATACAGTTGTGGAGAAAAGCATCCCTCGGAGACCTTTTCGAAAAGCCATCATCTGCATTTTTCAAAGAAGGTGATGAAGGAATCGTGATGTTTTCAACCTTCAGATGCGTGGAAAGCAGACAAAGTCTACGTTCAATTATAAAACTTACCCCATCTCATACGTGCGAAGGTATACTCGAGTAGCTTAATGACATTTCATCGATTTATCTCTGACAATGAAAGCGATGGAAGAAATTTGGAAATATAATGATGAAATCCATCGTCAAACCTTCCAGATAATACATTCATGTATCTCTCTTGAGTTCTCTATTTAAATCGATGGTTTTATTTTCTTGATTCCTATGAGAGCTCACCCTTCATCTTAATGTATGTCCTGAAGATGATTTAGATCGGCGCTATCAGTTTTCCTGATCTCTCAGGAACGAATTTCTTTGTATAGAAAGCGATAATACTTCATAATATAATACGTTTACTTAAGAGATCCTTTTGCCAAATATGCGATAAGCAAAGAAACTTCTGAGATTAGCTGCGATATCTGAGAAAACCAAGAGAATTCTTCCATCTTTGCTTTCAATCTAAAATTAAATTCGCTTTGTTTTTTATTTTAAGTTCGGAAAATTGCATTCGTGGAAAGCTGCATATAAATTACGCTAATTATTTCCCAACAATATCCATATACAAGTGATGAGGCCTAACTTTGCGGTAGTGATATTCCACGAGACTTATTGTTCAATGACTTTTTACTTAACCAAAGAATACTCTATATTCTGCGATTAAATGCAAATTTATTCAACAATAAGTCTCGTAAAATGGTTTTTCTTAATTTTTGAATTTGATTTGAATATTTTTAAGATTCTTTTTTCCTCAGTGAAGTCAATCAGTTAGACTCCCCGGCGGCGTTTTCATCTTTTCCGAAGAAGCTGATGGTTTTAAGTGGTTTCTGGCGAAAAAAACTGGAAACATAGCTGTTTATTTCCAATTTTGATAACCTGTCATATAATAATAATAATAATAATAATAAATCGTCTTTATTTGGGCGAGATTGAGACTTAAAAGTCTCTTCTTCCATCAAACCCATCGTCATTAATTATGAAATTAGAAGAAGAAAAAATTAGAAGAATTGTGGATATAAAAACCTAAGATATAAGACCAATATATTAAATATAGTTAGAAAAATGGAATCCACAACTTCGAAATAATACTTGAGATAGAAATGGAATTAATTTATTCCCGTCCAGACAAACATCATGTGATTTGACGTATTGTACAGAAATTAATTCTGAGTAACTGGGTTAATTGAAGTCTTTGCAGAGGACTAGGAATATAATTTTTTTAAATAACATGAGAAAATTCTGTATACAGATTTAGGTACAGCTAACAGCAAAAAAAAGTTACCACCCCTGACCCACCAAGATATTCTAAGTCCAAATTTCGGGCCGGCGAGCCTTTCTCTCGAAAAGGGAGGGAGAGAAAGAAAGATGGAGAACATGGTACGTTACGCTAGCTCGGCTCTCGCGTTTGGATGGAGAATTTTCGTTATATATATAAAAATCATTTACTACTATCCATTATCTGCCGCAACATTTGATGTGGTAACGCGTACTATTGAATTTGACGACGATCAACTGGAAGATAACTAAAGAAATTAATCGAATTGAATGCAGCATTCAAAGTCACTCTCACTTTAATTTTCGATAACAGATTATTAAATCATTTCCAAAATGATACAAATGAATTTAACTTAATACAACATTCGGTATCAAATTAACTCACATTTCGTTTTTCGAAAATCGATCGTTTAAATCACTTCCAACGATTGATTATGCTCATCAATGTGAACGAAACCAGCAACTATTCTCTTCTTCTTAATTTCAAATAGGCCAAAAAGCAGGATCTCGGTTTCAACAATGGCATTTGTCGTCAGGGGGACCGGCTGTTTATACTCACAAAACATTTCGTGTATTCCGTAAAAAATCTCGAAAATTCAATTCGGAAACAACAATAAACGACCAAAATAAGGTTTTCTATTCATTTACTCTGCTATTGGTTCTTGTCTCAATCTCGTATGACTATTATTTTTAATTTAATTTTGCAAAATAAATGAAGCATGCAGCGACAAAAATGAACTTTACGTGCATTTCTTACGGAAATGCTTTGACTCGTCTGGGATCGAAGCAAGGACGAAGTGTCGCCATTATTTACAATATAAACACTTTCGTATATATATATTTGAATTCAATGTTCTATAAAAATTTCAAGTCAATCGACCAAGTGATTTTTGAGTTTTGCGGGCACAAACATGTGCAGGCTGAATTTTTATACATAAGATATGTGCATAATTCGGTGGATTATTATAATTTAATTTGATTGCTTTTACAACCCTTTCGTTCAACTTTCCCAATTGAAAAGCGTTCTATCATGAAGAGAAATAACTAAGGAATAAACACAAGGAAATAAAAGTTCCACATCTTCCACACAAAAAGTCGTGTAACTTTGACAAAGTTATTTATTTCCTTGTGCTTAGTTACCTATGGAGTTCCCAAAGTAAAAGCTCATTTGATTGATTTAAATAAGGAATAATCTTTTCTAGATTACCATTTCCCCTTACTCTCGTGACTCCTATAGATTATATAATCCAAGAATTTGTAAAATTAAATTATCCTCATAACAACACTGTAGCTAATTCTCACAATTAGCTTTGACGTTTACTAGCACCATCTTCAACATATACATAAATACGCGATCCTCCATACGGCGTGTGCCTTGAAAAAGAAGAAAGAATGAGAGGGAACAAAAGTGTGTGTGCAGGTGAAAGGGTAGAATTCTTGGAAAACTGTTAAACAGGACAAAACGAAATAGGTGGGGGAAAAGGACAAGATAAACCTTTTGTTACCGAAGGGGAATGGAAAGGAAACACTTTCTGGTTGGGAGAAGAGGACTGGTTGCAATTTGCTCGATTCATTTTGATTTTATCTAACATAATGTGTCCGCTAGCCTTCTCTGATATATGTATAATTTTTAGCTCGCAAATAGAAGAATGACTCGAAGAAATAAATCTCTCATAAAGTGGGACTGCAGAGCATCAGATTAGAAATTTTGTATGTTCTTCAGCCTATAACTTACGAAATCTCACTGTTTATCTGATGTGGATTGAATGAAAATAATCATAAATCGCTTGATGAAACTACCGTTCTAAAAATTGGATCCATGGATTCCTTATCGTTTCAGAGTAATGGCTTACAGTAAATACTGTAGTAAAAGGCCAGCGGTAGACGTCCTTCTGGTAAAATTCTCGAAATTTTGTTTCTCAAATGTTACTTCTCTCACTTTTTTAGCTATTTACTGATCCACCAATCGACTCCGAAGAGTATTACAATTTGTTTATTTCGAAGTTCTCAGTATTTTAAGAAGACCATCTTTTATTTTATTAGTTACGAAAAATGTTAAGACCGCTATCCGTGGAATTGTGACTTCTGCATGACAATGTTAATCGACGTCTAACCAAATTAAAGACTTAGCTAGAGTATGAATTATTAGTACTCGACGCAGGATGGGCAAGTTATCGCGTGTGTGTTACAGTAATGACTATTATAATTGTGTTTAAATGCGTATTTAAATGACATCTTTATTTTGTATTTTATAAACCAAATGAGATCGAATAGCAAATTTTATCAGTGAATCAAGATGAGTTTAACGTTTTGGCTATCATCAACACTGAGAGAAAAAATGTATTCACTTTCTCTTGGTGGTTTTTTTATATTAATTTTTAAGGTTCTTAAAATCTACGAAACTAATAACTGGATCTAACATTTAATGGGTAAATTGATTGAAAACACTATACATTCAATGATAGTAATGAAAAAGAACCAAAGGAACGCTAGTTTACGCAAATAGCTATTTCTTAAATTTTCCCGTTTTGTTGTTGATTGATTTCTAAGGGTATCTTGAAGGTTTATGAAAATCATTGGTTAGAAGAAAAAGCCTGAAAAGATGAATGTAAATATTGAGAACGTAATTTTGGAATTAGAATACTCCGAAGCTTAATTTCTTCGGGAGTGATCTTTCTACGGTTAATATATGCTTAATTCTACTCCTGAAAGCATAGACGGTCCGAGACATGGGCAGTCTAGGAGACCGTCGACAGCATTTGTGGGCTCTTCTCAGATCCCTTGAAGATTCTCAATGATAAAATTATACTCGTTACTATAGCTTAGGTAATTTTGACGATTACACCCGGTCACAATATTTAAGTAAACTTTTTTTATCCATTAAGGGGAACTAGTTCTAAACGTCTGCCTGCCCAGAATGTCAATAATCTTCAGATTACCCCCTCCCAAGGATTGGAATCAATTTCCTTCGCAATGGATGCAGCTTTCTTTGGTCCTATTTCTCTGAGTAATTTCCTTTAATTCTAATTGATTGAAGAAGCCGTTACTTGGTGAAACTGCGTTATGTAAGAAATTGTGAATCTTTTTCCTTAGTTATTTCCACCATTCCTTATAGTCGTTGAGCTATGGCTATATTTTTACGGAAATTACATTTAGGAAAAGTGCTAAATCAGGCGTAATCCATCTGAGTTGCCCTTACACCCGTAAATGCTGTTTAATAATTAAAATTTAGCCTTCGTATTTTCCCTTTCCTTTTTTTAATGAGAGGCCAGTTTAGTCCATCAGCGATTAGTGAATAAAGCTCTAGAAATACTGACATCTCGTACATATTATCTATGATTACTCTTAAATAAGATGGGTAAAAATTCCTTTCTTGGGAAATATGTCAGGAGAATCTATTACTACTGAATCTTAATGCTGCTTTCCAAGCCTCACCTATTCTTCCTTAAAACTTCTTGGTTTAAAGATAAGGAAGACATTTACGATATCTTGAAGGTGCAGAAATTTAAATGTGTGAATTGCTCGACATTTGTGTGGGATCAACTGGCGGAAGCTCTAATTGTATGCATGAATGTATGCACATTGTAGGCAGATTCTTATAAACCAAAATTATTATATCCTACCCTATGCCAATAATTTTTGAAGTAAAATAAATTTACATTGATAATTAATAATTTCGACTGTGATAGGTCTATTGTTAATGGTTTATGAATTTTGGATGCAAATGAACGTTTTAGAAGTAAGTTCACATAAAATCTAATTCAGTATGTTAGGAAAATGAAACTTTTTCGAATCTTTGATCTAATTTACATTCCCTCTGGCTGAACCATTGAAAACATATTTTTCCGGTCACCCTCTAACCTGCATTATTTTGTCTTAAAATGGCTTGAATCGTTTTCTCAATCTTATAAATAGCCAACATCCCAGGATCTCTGCACATCACTTCTGAGCCTGTTTACCACATTATCTTCATATTTCTTAGATGTATGCCTTAGAGTTGTAGAGAATAAACATTCTTTTCTTAGTAAGCATAAAATATTCCGTATTCCCATTGTTTATTTTCCTATCATCGTCTCCATGAAGTAACCCATTCATATTCCTTCTTCGACGAACTTTTCTTTATATCACCATCCATGACGAAGAATGACATTTTCAGGCAATTCTCTCTCTCATACAAAACCCTTAAACGATGCCTCGAAAATTAGAGGCATTGAAGACGGAAGTAACCTGTGACCGCTCCATTGAAGACCCTTTCTCTTTCCTCTCTCACCCCCACAGGGAAGCTCCCTTTGTTTTCTTGAGAAGGAAGGTATGCACGCTACCGATTAACCGTTATGTAGACAAAAACATGAAAAGCAGACGTAGCACCAAAAGGTGGGCTTGCCACAGAGATCCTTAGCAATAGATTTCAAATGTATTTTTCATGCATGAGCGTTTACGTGCGAATATTTAGAGTGGAGTTGTAACAGCCTAAAGTTGTTGGCTCATACCTATTTTCTATGTTGAAACTCTTAATCGTTTTAGCATTTTAAAATTTTTGACGGAGGTTTAAATAAAGGAATTCAATATTTACAAGTATATTATGCAATTCTTTTTGCGCTTTGCTCGACTCTGCACGACTAGTCCTTCTGATTTCATTACCCAAAATAAATTCTCGCGCGTAAAATATAAAGCTGTTTGTTAAGAGACTACAGGTTAGATAGCAGTGAGTCCAAAATGATCGGAGCCCTCCGCTGGGTATCTTTTAAGAATATAACTATGTAAAGACAATAATTATTAGAGATATTCCTTAGCTGTGATTTACATGACGAAATACGCGACGACATGATCCCTATTCTCAACGATCGTTATTTTCACAGCCAGATGGTGAAAATATTACCGTGATTTAATAGCGAGGACAGATGGTTTATATTGTTATCATCTTACATATATTATAAGGTGTGTAAATATGTAAATTATTTACATAATTGAGTGTTTCACATTCTCTGCAATAAGCCTTATGGAGGCTCGCGGATAGTCAATTTAAATGTATTTCTTACTTAACTATTTTTCACAAAGCTGCAACACCATTATTATATTTATAATATACGTTTTTTCTTATTTTTCCTACTTTCGTTGACCTGATTTACAGTAGTTCATATTCTATTAATTATCGTATCATAATTAAGCATAATCTTTGCGAAAACGATCATCCTGCGGGCATGTGGAGCATTAACTGAAATAACCAATTTCATTATAAATCTGCATTTATGGAAAATGTTATGTATTATATATGTTAGGACGAACTAAGAGCCGCCAAAGTAATTCTTGTCCAATATTTTAAGAAGAGCGAATTACGCTTGAGATTCGAGCCGATTTGACGAAATACGAATTTAATTATTTCATAATACAGTACTACTTCTACCGCAGCAAAATTAATGACTATTAGCGAGTATTTATAAAATATATATCATCACAAAAGCCTTCAAAACGTGCCAGGCATAAAGAGGAAGACGAAAAGCGCGCTCAAAACAGAGAATCTGAAAGACTCGCCCTTCTCGAGTTATGCTGGTTGTATCTCAGGTGGTAACTTTTTTATGCTGTTAGCTGTACTATAAAAAATAAATATTTATAATTCGTGAGAAATAGCATCTCTACTAAAATCTAAGTTCTCTGGCCGTACTTCGAGGAACAAAATTTAGAAATTATAAAAAACACTGTAATTTCCACAATAAAAAAAAACTTCTTTTATTGTGGAAATTTCCACAGTACATTTTTTTATTGTGTAAATTAAAGTAAATAAAAATTGTGGAAAGAAATAACAAAGTGTTTTTTATTATTTAAGCATCTCCACTTTTGAATGATAGCCACCAAAGAAAGGTGGATTCTGTTCTGATGATTGTATTCACTTTACCTTTTAAAAATCACTAATTACGAGCAAAATATCGATTAGCCTTGAAAAACAGCAAATTAATTAACGATGGGGAATTACGATACGTATGAAGCGAAAGAGAGATTAATCGAAGGCATTTAAGCGATCTTTTAAATGTAAAACTCGATGGATTCGTTCGAGCCATCGCGTTAAAACGGGAGTGTGCGCGGGAAAAACATCGAAAGCAGAGAAAACGATCCCCACAGAGGCATAAAGCATCGAATCGCATTGTTTTTATCGACGCTTTCGCTGAGGAGATTTTCGAAATACGCCAATTAGCCACGGGAGATTTCTCGGGGGAACGCGATCACAATAGCAGAACGATCTGACTCCATCTTCACTTTCACTGCGAAGTGAGCGATGGAGTGACTCCCCGCCGAGAGGGCGCTCTTTATTTAAGGGATCGCCGGTTCAAAAGTAAAGCATGATAGTATAATTTGAAGGGAGAATGGGATTCTCTGGATGGAATAGAAAGTCGGGTTTTGTTGCGTAATACATTTCAACTCGACTCAGAACGTTCGCCGCTGTTATACCAAAGGAACGGAGAGCCTCGCTCGATACATTAAGATCCATTCGGTTCATCCACATTGCAAGAGATATTAACGATTCGTGAATCTCTGAAGCAATGATATTCGAACACAGATTCTTCTTTCCTTCCACATTTTCGTATTTGTTTCAATAACCGAGTATTTATATAATTCGGCATTCTTCAATTTTTTTGGCGCTACTTTCAACTATAAACGTCTTTTTAAGTCCGATAGCTTCGTTAAAATATAATAATAACGCAATTAGAAGAAAATATAGTGACTAGAATGTTCTATATCAATCCAAATTCCATATTCTAATTCTCTTCATTCGAATATTTATTGGTTTTAAATTTAAAAATCGTTGGGTTTAAATATTTGGATTCTCACCTACGATATATACATATGTTAGCACTAATATTTCTTTGATTAGGTTGAGTGGATAAGAAACGAATCTATCGTTAGCATGTGAAATTACAGAGAATATAACGACGATCGATAAAAAGGCTTTGTTTTCAAATACTCCACAACAACGAAATAGAAATCGGATACTTTTCCGAGTTTCTCTTCTTAGAACATTCTTTTATAATTCTCACTTTTCCCAAACAGGAAGGCTATCGAACGGAGTTTCCGTGCTCTCGATGAGTTTAATTACGAACAAATGTCAATCAGCGGCTCTCTCCTCGGCTCTCTTCCCGCCTCGAATTCGCTCCTTCGGTTCGTCTCTTCCGAAGGACGCTCTCAAACCGAACGCTTTGCTGAATATATTCATGGATTTCGCGATGTAGACATCGAACTTTTAGAATATACGAGCATTCGGAATATTCGTTGAGTATGCAATTTCCTTTTTCTTTCTCATAGCTCGTCTACTTCATTATAACCTCGTTTATTTCCTATTTTCCACAGAGATTTGCAATGAGTAATCAAATTTAGATTAGAATTGAGAGGAAGTTCCGAAAATCCCGAGTTGATCCAATTTCCGGTGTTTTTGGCTTCATTTTTAATCTCCTTGACTGCTGGACTATGATTGGAAACAGGAAATGTGCCTATTTAAATGTATCAAAATAAAATAGCCACATTTCCTGTGATTCGGTGAAAACTTTTAATGAAGTGATTACTTCGAAATCATAGGTGTAGCGAATCTGAATTCTATATATTAATGGATTTCAAATTAAAGCGCTGAGTGAAAGGAATGCCAAGGAGGTCCTCTGGGCGGCGTTACTGAAATTTAAATTACTAAAGATCGCCGATTGATATTCAGAGCGTAGACTTATACGGAAGGTTGCCTTCATCCTTGTCCCACTATTTTTTTAAATAGAAATTATGTTCATGTCGATGCTTCTCTAAAGTTCCTCCATCTAATCGCTAAAACAAATCACACTTAGAAATACAGGTATGTGATATTAGCACAGACCTTAATACAGTTAAACGGAAAGAAATCTTCTTCACTTGAGTTCATAATCGCAGTAAATAAAACGGGCGCATATTATATACCACAGTTAAAGAGAAAGTCCTGACTGACACAATGAAAGCAAGAGTAACGCCTGAAGCGATTGCGAATTTGAATTGAATCGCGTGGTTACGATTTGCAATATTTGAATAATGATTTTTACGCAAGTCCCAAGTGCTACCATACAACCAAATAAATATTCGTAAATTGTAGGCGATATTTCTTTAAGAACCTCATCACCACTCCATTTTGTATCAAATACTGAAAAACTGTAAAAAGTATTTTTTTATAAAATACGAATCGCGTAAAAAGTATTTTAACTGTCCTCATGCTAAACGATCGCAGTTCATGACATAGTCTAAGTATAAACAGTAAAAGCTGTTAAATTAAGAAGAAGAAGAGTAATTAATTATGGGCTTTCACTAATAAGAAAACTGAGCAATGAAATTGAGTATTGTGGAGTACATAAGTATTCTTAATTAGCAGGATTCAGATTTTTTTACATCGAGGATAAAAATATGAACCCTTAAATACTTCAAATTGTCGGAAAGGATAGCCATAACTTACAGACAGAAAATATGCATCAAATTCTATGAATAACTAAACTGATAGTGCCGTTTGTGGGCTGATTTATGTCTATTGTAAAGGGGGAAATACTGGAGGTAAATTTACCCCGTATAATATCAGTAATGAAAGTGGTATTCCATATAAGCGTCTACAGATATATTCATTAAATGAATATATTACAATAATCGCAATCATATATAGAATTGTTGCCATGTAAACTACAACAGTTTGGTAATTTCTAGATTGCAAGAACCCAGCACATAATTCTTCATAAACGAATTAAATAAAATATTTACCCGGTTCCTATAATTACCTATGATATGGGCTTCCAGAGAGACTATGCTCAGGAAAAACCTATGAATACTACCAATAATATCGAACGCTGTTAACAGTGAACAGCAATTGGCAAAGTTTAATTGCCTTTGTGCATTCATTAGCTCAACAAAGCGCAGATAACATTCGTCAGTCGCATGCGAATTTGTAGGTCGTTCCCAAAAAACAGCGAAATAAATATTTGTAGGCCAAAATTCGCTGGCGAGGTTATTTGTCAACTGAAGCAGCACTGTATTATAATCAGTAGTGGCACATCTATGACTTGAAAATCCTACATCCCATCCCTTCTCGTGGTAACACGCCTAACTGTACCTCGTTCGATAGGTCAGGGGTTAATAACGGAGATACGTCAATTGACAATAAGCCCAAGTGTGGTTTGCATCGTAATTTGAACCAATTCCCCTTCTGTCAGCGGCGCGTAACACTCATCCGGCAGACCGTCAGTCGTTACGGCCAATTGGGGTTTCAATGGAAAGATGGCGAAGACAATCTGACCAATCACGATGCACGTCCTTTCGCACCCTTTGTTGATCACCGCGCGGCAGACCTTGTCCTCGAAGGATACGAATTGAGGGCGAGGGTCTCTCTTCTCTCCCTCTCTGGGAGGGGTTTCCCCTATTGGACTCGGCGGTGAGGGAGGAGAAAACGACGTAATATTTATATGGCATTGCAAGAAAGAAAGTTCCTATCTTGGAATGTATTACGTGGATGTGGGAAAAGTTACCCATCGTTTAAGATAGGGTTAAAAATCGAAAATGATCCACTTCTAAACGTTCATTGAGATACAATAAAGCAGTTAAATACTAATCTAATTATATCCATCAAATGGTATGATTAGCCGTGTTTATTGAAAGTATTCAAGTGTAGATATTGCAATATTATGGCAAAAAAAATTGGTGTTTGTATACGTGAGTGTATTGCGGTGAGTTCACACTGGTCATTTAAATTCACTTTAAAATTGGCACCAAAATATAATATTTATTAAGATGATGATATATCATTTAACTAAAATAATACAGTACATGGTATAGTATCCACATAGTAGTCACATAAATATGAATAGATTGATTGAATATATAACACATACAACTCGAATACAATACAAAGGCGGAAGAGTATTTCTCCCAGAGGAGAATCAATCCAAGGCGTGTCAATTACCATACACAGTATCGCCTTCAAAAGACACGGTCATACATTTCGCATTATTTGCGGGAACTGCTGATTTCATTTTAATATCATTAAGTTCAACCTAAATGTGACTCATTATCGAATTTAAAATAGTGTCCTTTTTACTTCAATTATCGCACTTAAATCTACCACACATTTTTTTAATTGTTGAAATTAACTCCACTCATACGAGGGAGAAAAAGGTCCAACTCCGAGGAAAAACAATAATATACCTGGAATAGGGACTGGACCTCAACATTTTTCTTTCGGTCAGAGTAGTCTAATTTTAAGGTGATAGTAAACATGACTAGTGATTCTTAAACGGAGTGAGTAAGTTCAAGTAAGACTGCTTTCCCTTGCTTTGGAGAAGTAGGTTGAAATTAACTCACTACATAAGAAAGTTTGCAAACCCAGAGCTAATATTGCCATATTTGAGTTGTAGGAGTCGGAGGAGAAAGAAGCAGTGAAAATAAGAGCAAACACAAGGGAGAGGTAAAGCGAAAAGAATCCGATGTTTGCTATCGTAAGAAATCCCACTGAAGAACGAAAACAGAAAATGAAAGGGTAATTAAAAAGTAGAATTTAATTTTTTAGTGTTTCATTAAAGCTGCATTTGCAGGATCCGAATTTAAGAGTTGTTTTTTCTTAATGAATGAGACTGATTTATTCATACTCTATGTTATATTTTCAATTTATAATATTTAACCTCATCATTATTTAGGGGATCATTTGAGAATAAAATCCCTAAGTGAAAGGAAGTCTAAGATAAGTGACCAAATTTCGATTTGAAAGTGGAGTTTGAATACCAACATTTTTCACATTGTGTCCCAAGATGTTGTTATTTTTTTCCGATTATAGTGTATATTAAGAGTTGAAGTTGTATCGAAGTAGAATATAATACAATAATCTAACACAGTGTCATAAGAGCATCCAGTCTTTCTAGTGAGAGTATTACTTATTAGTTAAAATAAGAACTCTTTTAAAATCCACCGAGCCTATGAACTGTTTTTAAATTATTCATGGTGGGTAACTCATCATAATTGGAACCCATTATTAATTAATTATATCAATTTTGATGATAATTTAATGAAAGATATTGAAGAATGAATAAAAATTATGATCGTGCCGTTTCGAATTAATTGTAGTACTGAGTTTACTGAAATAAATCAAGCAAAAGTATTGAAGGAGACAGACCGAGGCAGTGGCCTCTTTAGAATAAGTGAGATCAAAGAACACTAACGTCGACTAATCCATCGCAGCAAATTAATTTATAAACAATGGATTACTAGGAAACGGAGTTGAGAGCTGCAGCAAAACACCCTTCTCAATGTAGGTTATGGACGTCGGCGGCTGTAATGAATCGCATTCATTTCCCTATGAAAAGAGAAACTTGCAAGGTCTCAAGCAGAGATAGCTCAAGGAGTAGCAATGGCTTTATCGACTCTCGATCACGCTTACAGAGAGAATTTTTATGATTGCCACTACGTCACGAACCATAAATAAATAAATTATCCCAAGAAAACTGCCGCATCGTGATTAACTCCGACAATTTTCTGGAGAAATTAATGTTTTTGACTTTCCCATTAAAACTAAAAACATGCGGGAAAAACGTTTTCTATTCCTAACGTTTTCTCCCTGAATTACGGCTAAATTGAACCTTGATAGCTTAGTTCAAGATACAATGGTTAAGTGGATCTGTGGAATGATCATTTAATATCGCAGCTATTTGCGAAGACGGATACAAGAACGTAATATTGGATTTGAACAGGAAAAGAGCGAGAAGTAATAAACGGGTGGAAGAGTTGGAAAAACCCCCATGAGAAGTAGTAAATGATTCGCAAAATGGAGGGAATTAGAATAAAACAGAGATAACGTCTGCAAACCGTAACTGTCGCCTTCAATCACCCAAACGATAAATTCATAATTTGAATTAAAAGAGAATCTATCGGTAAAAATATAGAAACACGAGTATAGGTCGGTTGCTCTGGTCGCATAAAATGTTCCCAATGAAGTGTATTTATGCAAATGGTAGCTTGCGTACTTCAGAACTCCATCATCATTGTGACAGGTAATACATTTCAGATTCTATATTTCATCACAGTTATGCAGCTTACTCAAACAACAAACTCATATATTCTACATAGTTTTTGCAAATTTAATGAATGATTTAACAAAACCCATTTTCGTAACGTTAATATATCTAAGTCAGGTGTGTGACATATTTCTGAAATTTTCAATAATAAAATCTCAATGTATTATCTCTATGTATATCTTATTAATTCGTGAATTTCAAGATTATTCGTTTTTTTTATTGAGCTCCACCCCATAGTATGCAAAGTTGTCGGACTTAGGAAACAATATAGGTAATGAGATTTATATTCAAATCGAATGTATGTATTTATGCACGAATAATTTTAGAATGAATTCAAGTATTTTTTTATTCTGTATAAAACATACTCTCCTATTCCTCCTACTACGCACGCTGATTTCTAGGAACTTTTTGCAGGCAAGGCCTCGTTTTCTCGAATAAAACATTTTCCTAGATTTTTTAAGTATAAATAATTCATTGCTTAACTAACTACAACTAATGTGACCTACTTAAGCTGTAATAGTAAATATCAACAAAAATTCATTAAAATGAGGAAATAATAAAAAGAAAGCTGTACATTACAAATATTTTGTTGCAACCAAAAGAGAACAACGGGACTTGCATTAATTTCCTCAAATGTATATCTCGATATATTTTCTTCCGAGGAGAGCTCTCTCGCATTTGCTAATCCAATATTTACCCTCGTAAAGGGCTAGTGAAAGAAACCTACTTTGTATTTGGATGGCATGCAAATTATATGAAAAAGGCAAAAAGCTCGAATGGAAAGAAGAAAAGCCCCCGCAAATAACGGAGTTCCTCAAAAAATCTCAAATTCAGCCGCAATAAATTAAAAAGAGGAAAATAAAACAAAACACGAATGTTGAGCGGTCTCCCATTCGGCGAAGAGTTGAACTGAGTCAGGAAAGATGCATGCAAAGGTAGTTGTTAATACAATGATAAGAAATTATTTTAATAGAAATAATATCATTATCACATTCTCCTTAAAAAATATAATAATGAAATATTTGTAACCTATAAAGTCTTTACATTCATTTACTTTACGGTGCATTCGTTTTGAAAAAATCTTCGTCATTGTATAAAAGATCTTCAGTAAGTTTAGCATTCATTGTTAATTTTCTATTGCATTGAAAGTTATCATTTCTGTTCATTCGAATTCAATCAAGTGATATTTTAGAGAGGTTTTCCATAATTCCTTCTTATTGATAAATGTACGTGGAATTTTCATCTTAATCCATCACACCCGTAATCCAGCAAATGTGGATCGCCAAATAAAAGGGAAAATAAAGTCTAACGCTCAGTGCGCTTTACTTGAAGAAGTGAAAGAGCTAAAAATAATAGTTAAAAACGCCCGAGATCTAATAGATGAAGAGAGATACCTCATTTTCGAGGTATATTAAAAGTACGTTATAGTCTAATACTCCAAATAATTCAAAAAAACAACCATTGACGTGATAGATGAATTTGTTAATGGTTAGTAATGGAATAGATGAAGAAAAACAGCAAAGAGCTGACCGCTTCATGAAGCTTCCCTAGGTTGTTTTATCGTACTATCATATGATATGAGATACAATCATTGCAGGAAAAATTACTACATCAACTATAATATAAATAAATGACATGAATATGTATCAGAAGAATTCTTTGTACATATTTATATTAAAGATGATTGTTCATACTTAAGCTTGTTGAAATACGTATAAATGGATCGTGGTAAATGTGCATGAATGGAAGGAAGTGGATGAGCAAGGAAAGAGCGAATAAACCAGTTTGCGTCGTCTGGTTCGAGAATCCCGTAAGCGCCTTCGGGGAAATGCGGCGGCGCTCGAAAGAAACGGGAGCACGAGCCTCCTTTGTAAACAAAAACGCAGCGTCGCATTTTCCGAACTTTTTTCGACCCGATTACCTTTGACTCCTTAACTTAAACAGACTCCGAATTGAGTGTCGATTTAATTATCGGCGGAGAAAAAATGGACCCCTCGTCAGCGCACGTTTAGCCGCAATCAAAACGAAACTAGAGTAGTATTAAAATTAACTTTATTCAAATAAGGTTCGAGGATGTTTTTGCAAAAAGTCAGAAGACGATGATGATTAACAGTAAAAACGTTTCATAAATAATTTAACTAGTTATTTTGACGAGAAACTTAGAAAAAATGAAATAACAACAATCGAAAAGGTTTTTATTTTTTGTTAACAATTCAGTAGTTTTTAAGGAACATCGATATCTTATAATATAATATACTCTATTATAATAATTTAAGTATTATTTCCAATGGACTTTCCTAAATATATAAGTATGCAACGCGTAAATTATCTCAACAAATTAGAAGTTTAAAATCTCTAATTCCTTAACAGCCGTGTCCCAACTTTCCTTTCTTTTCCATCTCAACAAAGTGGACCTAGAGAGATAAGGACATCTGTATCGCTATTCACATGACTTCAAATACATAACGCTGAGTAAATGTATCATAAAAAAATCAACTAACGAAGCCCTTGCTTTGAGGAGCATGATGGAATAACTTAAGTTTTAAGCAAAAATACTGCTAAAAAAACAAAATCTCTCTATTTTCGCGCATACCAATGAATTTATTTCCATTAAACTTCCCTAAATTACTTATACAATTACAACTTATTTTTCATGTAGAACTTATGCTTCGTATTTCATCAGTCACAACGTCACTATGCACGACTCGGTCATTCTTTTTCGATGCAAAGCGGTGACTTAAACGCCCTTATTTGGGAACAGCCTTATTTTGCCACCAGTCACGATAGCCCATTAATTAAAGAGGCACATTTAAAGATCATCTTTCGGAGTTACATCAGCGACGAGCTCGCGTGCCAACGAAATGAGGAAAATCCGTGAGGAGTTCAGTGAAATGATTTTGCGTTTCGTTTTAATTTGGCTGTAAATGGAGACCGATTTCTATGGCATTGCTTCAGTGCGAAGGATCCGATAAATGAGAGATATTTCACAGGAACCGGTACAAGATGAACTAGAAAGATTTCAGTCCTAAGGAACGATAGTTTCATTTGTAATAGCTTAAATTATAGGTCATGATTTTGTAGGCAGTTTCTTTCTCTTCATAAGTTTATCGTTTATGAAAATAACCATCGAACAGTTCTGTGGCGCATGATTCCCGTTTTTGTGGCGCGTTAAGTGATTTAGTCGAAGGCGAATTTTCTTCATTTGAGTTCCATAAATACCAGAAAGGTTATAAATTATATTAAAACGATATCCTTAATTATATTTGTTTTAAAATCAGCTCAACCAATCCAGTGCTAATATAGGCTCATTTTTAATGTCACTTATTAATCTTCTCGCTACTTTATGGAAATATGGAATTTTTCAGTTATTTCTTGTCATGCACACTATGCACATCGATGAAATTACTTTCGTTTATTTACACTTTTCTTTTCTACCGAATTGTCTGTAATAATTAAAGAACTGGAAGAGTAAAAACGGAAGTCCGCATTTCCGCAATGCAAGATTCATACTCTGAAAAGCCTATATGACTATCATTAATTGCTAAATCTGATACTCGATATACATTTTGTGGGACTAAATTTACTTTAAATCGGACAAATTTCGCTCATTTTATAATAAGATGTTTTATAGAATGTCAATGATCCAAATATCTCATTCCGACTTGAATTCAGGAGATGAGATAATAGTAATTTTTGCCTATTTCGAAGAAAAATGTATCGAATTAAATATACTTACAAAAATATTTTCAACCGTGAATTATTACTATAAAATATTTATTCGATAAAGATAATTCATAATTTGGTCTTATCGCAAAACTATTTTATCGCTAAAACTGCATCCGCTTGGTGGTGCAAAATATTAAATTCCGTATTCATGGACCACTGCCGTCCTAATAATCCCACATAAAAACGAGAGCTCTGAGTCGCAAGAAATATATTTCCTGGTTTCATCGCCTACCAGCAGAACAAACCCCCGATAAATCCATCCCCCGGCAAGGAGGCGACCGTTAGACGTCTGCACCACCTGGCCTTCCCCCGCCCCTTTTCAATACCCCCAGCATGCTGCTGATACTGTGAATACGGATTCTCTGAGGTATTCCTATTGACGCCAAGGATGACTGGAAAGACCAATGATAGTTCAGGGGTACCAATTTAAATAACGAGGGCTTTGTTGAGTTATTCTTAAATTTCGCTCCTAATTTTTGAGTTATTCTTAAATTTCGCTCCTAATTTTTGAGTTATTCTTAAATTTCGCGTTTGACGTATGTGAATGTGTATTCATACAAGCTGTGTTAAATAGAGTGACCCGATTTTAAAACGTTGGTCTTAGGGAACAGCGTGCGTTTGAGCAGCCGCTGCTGAGCACAGAGCATTCGTAAGAGCACATGTAAAACTTTCAGATTGTGCGAATATTTTGCAGTTTGTTCTAATTTTATATAAGGTTTCCACCGATAAATATGAAGTTTTAAGATCAGGTTATTCTTTTTTTAAATACCCTCTATTCACACCTTCATGTATACCAAATGGAATAATTAAAACATAATTTTCATAAAGATTGGGTGAGTACTTGAATTGCTTGTACACAAAAGCAACAAGAGGATATATTGATAACAGGAAATAAGGATGGTAATAATGAATATCGCATACGCTCGACTAAATGATTGACAAAATGTATTATTTAATATTAATGTCGCCAGTTGAAAATTTAGTATTAGGAATCTCTATACATCTGTATTCTATATACAGATGATGAAGAAAAATTTTTTCTACATACAAAAATTTAATATACAAATAGATAATACGAAACAGAAAGGAAATAACATTGGGGATGGGCTGCAGTGGCCCCCCTGAAAAGGGGTATGGAGTGCCCTTTCTACACATGTCGGCACAATAATTCAGGAGAGCCTTATGCATCCTGTTTGCCTTTCTTAACGTCTAGACTCCTGATGATATTAATATGCATGCACTCCATGGAACGAATCTCTTTATACTTGTGAGACTGATTGTTCTTACTGAAATTATTTAGAAATGTTATACGCCGCTGTTATTCCTTCCTCGCATTCTGATTGTTTTGAAATATTATCTTCATTTCAAATCGCCTTGATAATTTGTGCAACTTCCATCACATGTGAATGCCCTGTAACGATATCGCACTTCAACATTCACAAGGGAATTTCATTTTTTGGATACAAAATAATTATATACACTTAACACTCACGTTCGAGATTATGATTAGTTAAAAGTTTATAAATATACTTATGCTCTCCCAGTCGTACTTTTCACTCTTAAGTCTAAATGTATATATCTCTCAGTTTCTGCTCCATGTAGGGAAGGCTCCACATAACAGCTCTCCGCAATGGGGCACACATCTGTGGATGCCATCGGCTGCTAATAACATTGCAGATTACGATCAACCGATTACTCACTTTTCAGGGCAAATGTCGAAAACGGGTTCACCTGACCACATTTCATTGATCACCTCTATCGACAATTCAACGCCACGAGCCGTATTAATGTTATCCATCTGTCCCTATATGTATAAATGGGAAGGCCAGTGGATCCACGATTCGCCGAAAAAAAGACGTTTAGCTACTTAGAGACGGAAATTCCGAGAGTGATTCAAAACAGGTAGCAAATGGATGTCATGGTCAAAACGGCGAGGTTCTCTCGCAGCTTGCGACATCCGTGATGTCATTTCCGTAACTTATGAAGATTCTCCTCACGCAATGCAATCGCTTCACCTATTCCGAAATATTTCAAGGAAACATAGTATACGATGCAAAAGTTTAGATTAATCAATGAATCTCTATTTAAGCATAACAATCTCTGCATAGCTGTATAAATCGAAGAATTGTTATATAAAATACAACTCTGAGACTTGCGAATTTAATTAAATCGTAGATGTCTTAACTATCTGTTAACAGCGCAGAGCAACAAAAGCAGAAAACACGAAATCAACAGCAACAATGCTTTCAAGATATTCAAAAGCTGTCAATTGCGTGGCATATTCCATTGTGTATTTATTAACGACTTGATGCAAGTATTTTAGATCCATCCGCTGAGATCAGTGAATACTTGCATCGTTTAAATTAACTTTGACAATGTAGAATTCTAGCGAATTGGACACCTAGCCATATGCAAACCTTAGATCCACATCTACTGCGTGGATGTTATGCATTTTGATTAAACATTGTAATATCTTCATAATATTTAATTTTTAAAATCGCGCAAGTTTTGCCATTTTTATGATATTGTGTTCTGAGAACACGATGCGGTTATAGCAGCTGAGGAACATAGACTTCTGTTAATAATCCTGAGATTTATTCAGAGCGAAAAGAATGTAGAAAACCCCAAAGAAGAAGTAAGTAACAGAAATATCTTATTTTTGAGTATTAAAAAACTATAAGTATAAAAGCCTCCTTGTGTATTTGAAATTTTAAGCGTGAGTTACCAATTAATATGGTTTGTATTTTAAACTTCTTCAGGATGATTGAGTATTTAATACAAGCAAGGCTATAAAAGGCAGGTCTGGACATAGAGGAAGGAATTAGCAGGTAATCGTTTAAGACCCCGCATAAAACGGCATTTTCAACCGCAGAGTCCTTCTTCCCGTCGGATATACATCGCCGCGACTTTATCGTCATTAAGCGCGATTCTTTATTACGTCGCTTGTTCCGAGAAACGCTGCAAAACGCTTCCCCACGTGCAGGAGGGCAAGGGAGGGGAGACAGCTGGATGCAGGTCGGACGACCGTTATATTCCCTTCCCCTTTGAGCCAACCCTTGCACCATCTTTCGGTAACCGTCTTTCTGCACTCCTCTTCGACCAAGTTCTATGACCTCGCATCTGTCTCTAAGCCGCATCATTCACATCTTAGAAAAACTGGGCCATTTAAATTGGGGATACCGAGGGGGAAGAATGGAGATGAGCAAAAGTATGGCACCAAATACATGGCATGAGTAGCTAGATAGCGCTTTAATGATTCGATTTATGAGGTCATCGCGTGGTCAAAATTTAAACTAAGGTTATTTGTTTCGCATTTTTCGAATAATTGATTTTTAATCTAAAGACAATAATTACTTCTTCCAATTTTAAATTATTTTCCCTTCGTACGCTTCAAATCGCAGCTCACAGTAAATCACTACAACATGAATGAAAATTGCATTCAAGTTAAAAGATATTTTATTTTAGAAATAAGTACAAAATTGACCTAACTAATTATGTTTCAAAAAGATTGTATAAAAGAAGAATAAATGAAAGAATTAAAAAGAATCTCATACCAACGCTTGATGTTGTATTTTTAGAATTTTGCATTTAAGTGTCTTAAATATAAAGTTGATACCAGTGATTCTTTATTTCGCTTTAATACTTGGTATCCCAACTTAAACGAAATATTAAGACAAAGAATAATAATTGCAGCATTAATAAAGAATAATTTAAAAGGATAACTTGTAGATAAAAATGTGAACTGTTTTCAAATAAATTCATATTTTCACTGTTTTATCCACGGTCATAAAAATCCTACTGGTTTTATTTATTTCCTAGCTTAGGTTTTTCAGACCGTTTCCATTAAGTATCACTTGGTTAATTTCTCGTTGTGTCAACAAATATTTACCCTTTCCTAGGTTCTCAATTAAAAATTATGAATTATGAGTATTGAATGCCCCAGTTATCGAATTCCGCTACAGCCTGTAAATAAATAAGCGCGTATGGAAGATTGCAACGGGGAAGCGAAGAACCGGTTGGATCAGCTGCTGCTCCATTGCCACGGGCGATATCCCCACTCTTCTCTAACTAAAGGAACATCATAATAAATTCCTTCGAAACCACTTCCGGTCGATCCTCCAACTCGCAGACAAATAAAAGAAAGCATCTTACGTCGAACGTAACAATTAGCACCGTAATGATGCTGAGATGGATTTGGTCCAAATGAGTCGAAAGTTTGCTTTTCCGACACACGGAACTAGTTGATGTTTGTTACGCTTTAATTCATAATAATAAATATGAAATGGAATCGAATGCGGAAATGAAAAAGATATCTCAAACCTCACGAAGTTGAGGAATAAAATTATTCAGTAACGTTCCCATGGATTGTTACATTTTTAAGCCATTTGCAAACACTTCTTCAAGAGAAATATATCTTTTAATGTCAAACATATAATATATCCTATAAAATTATAAATACTATTCTATATCTACATCTACATTAGTACCCTACAAGCCGCCTTTCGGCGTGTGGCAGGGGATGTAAACACCAGTTGAATCTAAACTACTTCCTTATTCGGTTATTGTCGCGTATCGTTCGTGGAAAGAATGAATTTTCAGAACGATTCGTCCTAGCATCTATTTCTCTTGACTTACGGTCATTATCGGATCGACCGAGGTAACAGGGGGGTTGCATGATACCGACTGTATCTTCCGCTAATGTATTTTCCCAGAATTTATTAAGCAATCGCAGCCTACCTTCCAATCTCCTTTCTTTCCCAACATACGTCTGAGAGCATTCTTGTTCTCACTAATAAATCATTTTGGACGTTAAAAGGATGAAAAAACGGAATAAAAAGTCAGCATTTTGTTTTCAGTGCTCTGCATAAGATAATTGATAGAAGGATGTTTAATATTATGTAGTCGCGGCATAAAATAACGTATTTTATTCTCAATACAGTTCTCAATACAAAGTTGTTACAATTTCGCTAGAAACGGATACAAAGTAATCTAAAATGAGTTCCTTCCCAGCTGTTGCAATTTCATTCGGCTTCATCTTTGTTCCTTCGTTTAGAAGTTCTAGG
Source organism: Sympetrum striolatum (assembly GCA_947579665.1). Taxonomy (NCBI): domain Eukaryota; kingdom Metazoa; phylum Arthropoda; class Insecta; order Odonata; family Libellulidae; genus Sympetrum; species Sympetrum striolatum. The sequence goes on from OX388342.1 coordinate 12,891,381, forward strand.
AATGAGAAAATATTCCAAGAATTTGATTTCCATTAAATTTTCGCTACAATTTTCACCCACGTGCGTTAGATGTTTCCATATTATCTCTTAATTATTTACAACTTAACTGGTTCCTGACATGAAATTATTTAAGAGCGAACTCATGAATGCATAAATATTAGTTTAACTATGAATAATATAACCTCAAAGTAGAAATGTTCGCGATACTTCGCATTTCTATTTTTGCGATTACATTTGGCGACAGAAAACTCAAAAACCTAAAGTTTTAAAACTTGAGGAAAAGACTCTAAGAGTGACCGAAACAGCCGATCAATTTATTTAGAAGCACAAATCCTTTGGTCCTAAATTGGATATTTACTTCCAAACGGTTATGACTCGAGATCCAACTTAATAACTTTGGCGATCGTCATGCGTCGTGTGTCACAAATGTCTGAATTCATAGAGCTCCGCGCTAAGCGATTTTTCATTCTTCATGAAATGCGTAGTTCTCAACTTGACTCTTAATATGACGAGATATCCCAACTGTTGTTTGAAATTTTTTAAGTCTGGAACTTAATTATTTGACAAATTATCTTTAATGATGTTCCTCAGAGGCTTACTGCTGACAGCAAAATACAATAATGAGTTACAGACACCTTAAACTGTCAAAGAAGACTTCTTCGACAGTTTAAGGTGTTCGTGACTCATTATTATTTAATGATGTTGAAGGCCAAGGGTCGTGCTTTTACAATTTTTTTCGGAACTTTATTTTCCTTATTCCGGACTTTTTAAGAATTTCCCTTCCCATATGAAGTCCTTCAATACAATCGTTAAACATTTCATTTACATTGTGACCACTTTTAGCTATCAACCTTCCAGCTTTTAGATTTTGAGGATCCCATTAATGAAGGATTTAGTGCTTTCCCTGATTCCTAGAGGCTCTTAAGATGGAGTCAGTCATCACAACGAAGATCATCAATTATTTCACTCGGTGATAATACGGCGGAGATTTTATAAAGAACTAGTTAATTTTAATTTCCTCAATTTTCCTTTCGAGCATTCCTGACTATCACGCACAAGAATCCACGTCGAGTTTTGAACGAAAGCAAATTTTGTCGCGTCGAGCGAAATGTCACTTTGCTGATTAATCACTCGAGACGAGCAAAGAGACGAAGGAGAACGAGTGAATGGAGCCCACTGAAAGTGAACGGGTCAAAGATCAGCGATTCGAAGGAAAAAAGGGCGTTTCCGTTTCGAAAGACTTTCGGATCGAAAGTAAAACTTCGAATGCTTTGGAAGCGAAAAAATGAATAAGAAAACACTTGGCGTGGGTGTGTGACGCAAGGCTGCATTTGAGTACGTGAACGTGACTGATAAATACGTACGGATAAGGAGATATACGAGAATAAGCAAGTTAGGGTGATCCGCCTTCGCCTTTAAGATTGCCATCGGTTGCAGATATTACGCGACTCTCGTAATCTTATTTCTCCTAAGGAAATGATTATTTCCCACCGTAGGGTAAATAAATGATAAGGTACACAAAAAGTATTAAAAATATCGAATCGGGTGAAAATAAATTAAACGAGATTAACGTCATCAATTATCGAATGAAAATATTGAACGTAGATTATTATTAGTTTAGTATAAAATGGTATAAACTCCGCTTTGCAGCGTTTATCAGTTTACGGTAATGTATAGAGAGGTATACTCTACCGGTGCTACCTTAGTCTGTAATAGTTAATTAGGATATAAATTCGAATCTTTCAGCATCATTTTCGAAATTTTGTCCTCGCATAAATTCATAATCTGAAAGCAATCCATCGGTTCATGGAAATGCATTAATTAAATTAAGAGATAATTACATTGACAATTTGAATGTAAATTATTTTAAAATTTAATCATTTACGATGTGAATTACTAAATTTCAACAAATACATAAATATTTATTAACTGAATGAACTAATTCCACGCAATTACGTCAGTAACATCGTTTGGTGAACTTAGCGAGTACAAATAGGATTTTATTATAGCAAATGCACTAAAATCCAAAATACTTATTAAGATAAGTTTCTCTTTTAGTCTTAAGTAGTACATAAACTGATGAAATACAATATATATATACAGAATTAAAATAATAAATTAACGAAAGCAAATAATACATAGAATACAAAAATAGAAATTAATGAAAAATTATGAAAAAAACAGCAGGAAAATATTTCGTGGAATCATTCGTAATCGACGGATTGAAGGAAAGCGGATTTAATCCAAATCAATTATCAGAAGTTGTGAGCGAAAGTACAAACCCAAACGTTTAGAAGGAAATGATTAGCAAACGTTTAGTAAAGAAAACGACGTAAAGTAGATTTTAGTAAACTAATTTTCAAAGATTTTTTTTGTTTTCGTAACCATAAAAAAAGTTATTAATTCACTATAAAAGCAGTTAAATCATGACAACTTGTGGATATTTACTTCTCTGTAACTTCTGTTAAGCAACTAATCTTAACCTAAAGCCACTCGTTAAACAGAATTTCTGCTGTAAAACTCGTCTTTTTATATTTAGTTTATAATTTAAGAGCATCATCATAACATTCAATAGAGAAAATTAAATTATCACGTCTAAAAAGTGATTTTGAGTAAATATCACTCTATGCAACTGTTAACGATTTTATTTCTGCAATTCGGAGGGGAAATTCCCGATTAAAAGGTTACTCGGTACGAAATAAATATGTTCAGCATTGAGCGATTTGCCCGCATCTTTCTATCCGTCTCACGAGTGACCTCTTTATCAGTATGCGGGCGAACAATTAAACGGCCAACATCTACGAAGGTGAATATAATGGCGGCGAATACCAATTACTATTCACAACGGCCAACCTGAAGGCTAAGTTAGAGAGACCACGACGACGATGACTTACAAGAAGAAAGATATCGCGGAGAAATATGAATCGCCAACTTCAGACTTATCCATTGCCCAAGAAACTGGCCTCATGCCAAGGCAACACGAGTTCGAATGTAAATAAATTGATTTTTTTTATAATACCGCTTTGATGATAAAGGAGAGATGATTATCTAAACGCTGAAAGAATAAAGATGAAATATATGTTAAAAAAATCCATATTTATTTCGTGAAAACAATTCTTTTATTACAGAAAATGGATATATCGTCAAGATTGATAGGATTCTGGGAAGTTTTTTCGTAAAACATTCAAATTAAATTTCTATTCCCCTCAACTTGTTGCCAAATTCAAAGCAGATAACATGAAAATATACATTGCCCTCGTAAATGAAATCGGAGAAGCTGGTTTACTTTAAGAAATATTGAAAATCATGAACAGCTTTGCATCATAAGGTGGAGAAAAATTCAGATGTGACATTTTTTAAATGCTAAGTGCACTAGACAACAAATATGATGTAATACTATGTCTTTCTCAAATTAAGACTTTCTTTCGATATTTTGACTATGTTGCAAGGCTGTCGAGGAATGAAGGAGAATAAACATGGTAATTCTGTAGAGAATCGTACTGTTTGAAGCTACGATTGAATATTCGAATTTAACTAACCAAAGTTTACTAAAAAGACTAATGTACTATTCTTCATCATTAATAATCTGTAATTTAATTACTTGTGGTATTCATCTATAATATTACAGGACCAAAATAAAGAATTACTAGTTCAATATTACAATATTGCGTTAGGAATATGGTGATATAGATTTCATGTATAAATGCCATCCCATGAAACATCTTTGAGTTTTTATGATAAAATTAACTTAGCACCTTATTAATACCAAATTCAATGTGAGATGACTGAGATATTAATAATGAAAGAAGGGCTATAAGATGCAAGTGTAAGGAATGCCTTATGTTTTATTGTATATTAGGATGGAAGGAAAATGATTAACATGTTGTATTAGGTAAATAAGAGAGGTTATAAAGAGATAGAAAAACCGAAAAAAACTGTGTGACGTTAAAGAAATAGAATGGAATTGGAAGTATAAAAGATAAAGTGAAATATTTTCTCAAACATAGGAAGTTATGTAGGAAAACTGAGCATAGCTAGGTAAATGACGTTCTGGACCTGAAAGGGAGTACTGAGTGTATGCATGAATGTATAGCTGTTACATATTTTCTGCTCTCATAAGTATGTATTTAAGAATATTGTTCAGCTAACATTGTCAACAAAGAGAAGTATTAAGAAATAATTTTTGTGCGCCTTACGATGGACTCAAATTTCATTATTAAAACAGTCTTCGTGTCAACAACGTCCAGAGTAGTCCTCATGAATCCGAATCTAAGGAAACAACAGTCTAGGAGAAAGGCCCCCCTCGAAGGAACCGTTGACATAAGCACGCCTTAACGACTCCAGGACATCGGCAGATAATCTTTTCGTCATTTCCGTGAAAGTGCAACCAACAATAACGAAAGCCAAAGCAGCAGGCGCGTGCCCACGTCACGCTTCGACGGCATATCCTGCTAGCATATGACCCTCGACGCCCTCACCTTTTACCGCCATTAAATCACTAGCAACTCCCTCACACGGCCGCCCTTGGCGCGCGCCACCCATTCCGCCACACGCGTGTCTACTCCCGCATATGGCGTCCGTCACGCTAACCCTTTCACCCATTGACATCGCCAACACTCCTATCCCCCCCTCACCCATTGGTTTCACCAACTCGTCTGTTCCCCCATCGCCTATGGGAAGTCGGTTTCGCTCATGCAGATTATAAGCGGGGAAAAGAGAAACTGAGGAAATGATTAGAACCACTCTTCTGAAGACGATGGAATTTCGAAATTCGCCCACTCCTATTCGTAATAAACTACATTCCATTTTCGTTCTGAAATCACTTGCCCCAAAGGCAGTCATTAAATTGATTTTTCTCTTGCATCCAGGGCAAGCATTTCAAAAATTCTCACCTTCGGAAATGTTAATATTTTAGCAAAATTTACTTTAATGTAATTTATTATTGTTTTATTACGTTACAACCACTTTTAAGAACTTTTATCAAGCAATGATTCATTTTCAATTCTTAATTTACGAGCACTTCGAGCGAAGATATATCAGTACATTCTACACGCTTCATGATCCGTGGCTTTCGTTTTCTATCGCAGATGCATCTGAGTGCACTGAATACCACGGCTGCACTTTTAAAACCATATCTATAATATAAAATAGAGTGTGTGTGTGTGTTCGCTAAAAACTCGAGAACCGAGAATCGCAAAACTTTGAAATTTTCTACATTATTAAAAGTTAACCCCGCGCAGAGCATAGGCTACTTTTTATTTCCCTAAAGTCCTCGGTTCGAACCCAGACGGGTCAAAACGTTTCCATAAGAAATACACGTAGAGGTCAATTTTTTCGTTGCAGGGTTCATTTCTTTAGCAAAATTAAATTAGAAATAATGGTCCTAAAAAGTCGAATCAAGCGCCGAAAGAAGGAAAATAGAAAAAGAATTTTTAATTCGGTCTTGGAATATCGTTTTCGATTCGAAATTAAGCACATTTTGATAGAGTACGTGAATATTGTATAGAAATTTTGAGATCGTAAACAACCCATCACCATGACAATCAATGCGATTCTTGATTTCGAGCTTATGCGTAATTCCGTATGAAGACATGGAGATTGAATGCCCAGATACAATTAATGCTGTAAGATATCTTTTATATATAATTCCTTCTCTGGATTCATTCATATCTTTTATATATAGACGTTTCTCCGGATATACCTATACATATATAAGCGATCAAAATTCTAACAATGTTCCACAAGCGCCACGGACTTGAAATTTTTACAACGTGGTGGTCATAACGTGTAACTTCCAGAAAAAAGCAGATTATGAACCTCAGTGTCATGAGTTCGATTCCAGAAGGCCCCAAATTCACGATTTTCCCCGTAAAGATACATGGTGGGGATTTTCGAATACTTTTTTGAGTCACTTCCCGGCAAAGCAGAGAATTGAAATTCGAGGTATCGCTAGAAGTTGTGCATATCAAAAGGAAGCCATAAAGACACCTTCGAAGATTATCCTTGGTTCGACGCTAGGTCAGGGCAAATATCTGCCGTTTAAATTACATTGCGGCGATTTTTAAGATTGTTTTGAACACTTTCCCGATAAGATGGAAACTTGAAACTGTGGATAGAGATCATTCATATATTTTATGTTCGCTATTGAACGTTCCGATGATGGTCCTTGGTTCGATTCCAGAGAGCCATTTACCTTACTCAATGCATTTCTTATGGAGATAACGGAAACAAATTTTAGGTACTTCAATGCGTGATATTGACTTCAAACTTAGTACGAAATAAGATCAATATCTAACAAGTCATTCTGTGCATTCAAAGCTGCCTATATGTCCTGGGTTCGACACCAGGCGTCTCTACAATCAGTAGCTGATCCTATTTTTAGGAATTATTTTGAACCCCTTCCCAATAATATAGAAACTTGCAATTCGGCATATAGATAGAAATTATAGTTATATTTCAAAAACGCTTTTTAGATTTCATTGATCGTCCTTGGTTCGATCCCAGAAAGCCATTTACATTATCCAATGCATTTCAGATGGGGACAATGGAGTCTTATTTCAGGACCTTCCCGGTATGATATGGACTTCAAACTCCGCGTTAATTAAGATCAGGTCCTAACAAGTTATTATGCCTATTCGCACCTTCCAATAAGACCTGAGTTCGAGACCAGGCGTCTACAAAAATTAGAAATTGCAACGATTTTTAAGATTTTTTTAATCCCTTCCCGATAACATTGAAACTCAAAACTTGGCATGACAATAAAGATTATAAATACATTTTTTATCCTTTTTAAGCAACTTTTACTCAAATATATAGATACCCAGATAGATACACAGATAGAATACTAATTCACAGGCTAAACCACATGCGTCATTGATTTGAAATTTTTACAGCGTATAGGCCCTAACGTGAAACCCACAGAAAAAGGCGAATTTGAACCTCAGTGTCATGGGCTCGAAGCCAGAAGGCCCCAAAATCCCGATTTTTCCCATTTAAATGTATTGCTTTTATTTTCGGAAATGTCTAAAAAATACTTCCCGGATAGGTAGAGAATCAAAATTGAAGGAGCTTACAGATATGGACATTATCTATCGAAATTATAAATGGCTTTTATAGAAAATGTCCTGGGCTCGATGCTAGGACGATGCAAACATCTCCCATTTAATATATATATGGGGGAAGTTTTTCATTATTTTTTTTATGCATTTATCGAAACGATAGGAAGTTCTCTCTTAGCTGGAAGATGTATATTAAAATTCGGTTTAAGAAAAAAATTTTAATAAGACTATAGTCTTCCTGGATTCGATGCCAGAGCACATTAAAATTTCTCACATAAGGAATATATGTGAAAAGCAGGACGTCGTTTTAGGCAGTTGCAGCCAATATTTCTGCTTGAATTTTCACACATAGCTAGAGATGGCAATATCCTATTGGGCTGCATAGTAAGTAAGAGCAGGAAGACCCGGGTTCGATGCCGGGCGGTAAATATATCTCCCATATACACTACCGGTCAAAAGTTTGGGTCCACTTGCTTTATTTTTTAATTCTACACAATTAAGTCAGTGGATTTTGTCAAGCATGTGCGTCTTGCTACTGGTCAGAGTTTAGGAGGGTGTCAGAGTGGAGAGGGAACCCTTGGGATATGCGTAGATCGAGCATAAACGTATTATGACTTGTTGAATTTTATCGATGCGTCTAGTGTCTATTACGCGTAACACCCTTGTGCTGCAAAAACTCACTACAGGAGTTATATTTCCAATTGTTTGTTATATTTTTCTTACAAAACGTTGAGTAGAACATTTTTCGTATTCAAAATCATAAGTTTTCGACTAAAATGTTTATGTAAATTGACGTAATTCGAAAAATATCATCTCATTATTGAAATGTGAACAAAACTATATATTTAATGTTCTATTCGTAGAGTAATGGGTCGAAAAGTAGAGCTGAGTGTAGATACACGAGGAGTCATTGTGGCACTACATGGAGAAGGTTATTCAACGCGAAAAACTGCTTCTAAATGTAATGTTTCTAAAATGCAGTCATGAGATCCTTACACAGAAAGAGCGAAACAGGGTGTAATCAGAGTCGTCATCCTTCTGGGAGGCCTAAAACTACGTCAAAACAAGAGGACAAGTTCATCTGTGCTGTAAGCAAGAAAAATCGTTCTCTCACAGCCCCCGAAATCCGCGAACAACTCAAATCCGCGCGCGAAGCACCAGTATCTTTTTCGACGGTACAGCGACGTCTACGAAATTATGGCTTGAAAGGATGCGTCGCCGCTAAAAAACCACTACGCAAGAAAAACAGAGTTAAAAGATTGAATTGGGCCAAAAATCATAAAGATTGGACAACTGAACAATGGTCTAAAGTCTTGTTCACGGACGAATCAAAATTTGTAATTTTCAACAAACGACGCCGACAATATGTTCGTCGTTTGATTGGCGAACGCATGATTAACCAATGTGTGATCCCCACAGTTAAGCATGGTGGAGGGTCAGTGTTAATCTGGGGATGCTTTGCTGGGGACATTGTTGGTGAAATTGTGAAAATTGAGGGTATCATGGACAAAAAAGTCAACCACAACATTCTTCAATGGCACGCTTTTCCGTGTGGGAAAAAGAATTGTGGGTCGCGGATTCGTTTTTCAGCAAAATAATGATCCTAAACACACTTCTAAATTTTGCCGGGATAACATCGCAGCCAAAGAGAAGCAGAAATAACTCAAATATATGGAATGGCCTCCTCAGTCGCCGGATTGTAACCCGATCGAGTTGTTGTGGGACAGAAAAGTGAGAAAATTGCAACCAACTAATACAAAACTGCTTTGGACGTTCCTACAGAATTGCTGGAATCAAATAACTACGGAATCATAGCATAAATTGCTTGAAAGGATGCCCAGAATATGCGCTGCTGTTATGCGAGCAAAAGGCGGATATTTCGAAGAATCAAAAATATAAATAAATACTAGCGTATTTCTTTGTGAGTTGACATATTTTGCGTAAACAATGATTAATTTTTCATAAATATTGATAATAAAAAAATAATGAACGAAGAAAACTATGGTATTTTGAACATTTCATCAACATTGTGAAGTGGACCCAAACTTTTGACCGGTAGTGTAAAACACATTGGGGTAGTTTTTCATTATATTTTGATGCACATATAGAAAGGATAGGAAGTTCTTGCTCTGCTAGAAGATGTATATTAAGACTCGGCTTAAGAAAAAAATTATATAAGACTATGCTGTTCCTGGGTTCGATGCCAGAGCACATTAATATTTCTCACATGAGGAGTATATGTGAAAAGTAGGACGTCGTTTGAGGCAGTTGCAGCAAATATTTTTCTTGAGTTTTCATACATAGTTAGAGATATTCACGTATTTTAGTATTGGGGTACAAGTCAGCTCCGTGATACACTTACTTTCTGCAAAGAAAGTTCTTCGTTGGTTTTGAGTGATACATATGTATAGCATATATTTATGTTATTTGTGTTTAATCATCGTTTCCGAGAGCCATTTTTTTCCTTTTAGAAAATGTCTCCTAAAAGGTGGTGCTGCTTATCCTAATGTGATTATCGAATATATTTTAAAATCTTTAAATCATTTTTGTCTTCATCGAAGAAAGTGTTTTTATTCAAAGGATATGAGATTAAATCTTTAGGTGACTTTGTAGACTTAATTCTAATTTTATTTACTTTGTTCATTGGTTTGGAAAAAATTATTGCCTGGGAATTAGCAATCTACCAAAAATGATGGGGCAAGTGTTACGATCAAGACTGTACCAAGAGTAATTATCAATTTCGATTTACCCGTTGAGAATCAACGGGCACTTCTACTAGTACCATATATTTCAGTTGTTTCGGGAACAAATCATCCTATATTTATTCTTCATCGATTCAGTCAACTTCATCCATTCTATTTAAAATCTACACAATGCTGACCTATCATTGCTGATTTTTATATTTTAACCTCGAGAAATAGGTGAATCGCAAATTAATTTAAATATTCAATTCCTGTGTAACGAAATCCTGCCAATTAAGTATTTTATTCTTCCGATACATAATCAGTCACAGGTTCGATTACCAGTGAGCGTTCAAAGCTATAAAAAAAAACTTTTGACCGTGACGAACTTTACTAAAATCCTTAGAAGGATGAAAGAGAGAAAAATTCTATGAAATTTTGATATCATTGTTGCGGAAAGGTAGATGACACGCTTTGTGCAAATAATAATATCAACTCCGTATGATATTATTATATCATAAATAAGAAAAAAATATGGCTAAAATATCGCGTGGTATTACAAATCATGTTCCGAAATTAACACTTCACAAGCAGTTCTTTCATTCCATGGGAAATATACTTCGGGAAGTAGGAAACAACTTTCAAGGTATGTGTGTATGTACAGTCCCTTACAAAAAAAGTTACCACTTGCAGGGACAATTCTTCCAACAGACACTGCGTTTCGGGCGAGCGAGCCTACAGAAAAGAGAGAGAGAATATAACGATGGAGGACATAGTATGCTATGCAGATCCACGTTGAGCGTTTGGAAGGATTTGTTTTCGTTATTGTTATTAAAATCAATTACTCAAATCGACTTTGAGTGGCGTTAACATGGAAGAGTAATATTATAGCAAAGTCGGAATGCATTGATTTGTTGGTTTAAAAGTGGTTTCTTTGATAGTTTTACTATAGATTTTTTCCCCTCTAGTATTGTAATTGTGGACAGATTCTGAGCGACAAATTCAGAAAAGAGACATTCCGCAGTTTGTGTTCGCACGACGCTGAAAGCTGACGTTAGAACATGAATTCTTCGACGATGTTTGAGTAAAATCCTAGATATTTTCCTAAATGGGTCGGAAATACGGTCAAACTTTTTCAAGTTCGATATAAACCGAAGAGACGCATTCTGGGCACGTCGCCTATAAGTAGCTAGTTCTTACGATAAATCTAGGATTGAATTTACTGATTGCATTATAATAGAAGGCGTTTGGAAATTTTCTAAGCATCTGAGGGAATGAATGGAAGAATAAGCGATTTTTACAAAATTTCACGACGTTCCCTGACCTAAGATCTTACGTGGATGGAACATGTGAAAATTTGTAAAAATTCTTTCACACACTCCCTCAGATGTTTATGCAAACATCGATAATATTAATAAACTTACAGAATGGGATTTTCGTATTGTTCAAGATGAGCTTTGGGTTAATATCTCCAATAATTCGGTTTAATAACTTGGAATACCCGATGGCAATTATTCAGACTCCATGTCACCCTTTTCTGATTGAACTGACCCATATGAAACGATCAATTTAACGCATTCACGAGCCATATATGGTTTTGATATTGGTAAATATCGTGCCGAAACTTTCATCTGCTTGGACATATTTGAGAAAGAATAGACATCGTTTGAGAGATGAATCCAGCCGTAGTTAAACAGATGGCAATTAAGGAGAGGAAAAAGTGCTTTCCATGGGCTCATGCGGCCTTCGGTCCTCGCTCTTTCCGAAATTCGAACTCCTCGTGACAGCTATGTATTATTCTTATCATTCGTTTCTTTGAACCTTTACCACAAGAAGATATGTTATAATGGAAACTTCAAACCTTTACTTTGCGATTGCACGCTTTATCATATTATTCCGTCGACGATGGTCTCGTTATAATATTCGCAACTCAAGCGCTAACCGAGGGTAAGCATGCTCTTCGGTATCAATATCCATTCGCTGTCTTAGCAACGATTGGAATGTAACAGAATTATACCAGAGCCTAGGCAATTTCTTCTCCTTTTCAGAGCCATTTCTGGTCGTTAAGTCAATTCTCTGCGACGCAATTGTTCATTAAACTTTCGTTTGCGCCTTTCATAGATTAATCCGGTATTATTTCTTCGCTACTCTTTCTTCGCTGTTTCGTATTATGTCGACAAGGAGAGGAATGACAATGAACGCCGATATAAGAAAGAAATTTATTGCGCTCTGTCATTCGTAAGGGTATGAAAAACCCTTCACATAGAGAAAGATAGATAAATATATATTTTTATTGGGTAATAGAGTATTATTTCATAGTTATAATTTTTCATGAACTAAATTCTTAATTCATTTGTAGGATATTGTTCTTGAAAATTATGAACCTAAGCAGTAGGACTTCACAATTCTTATCATCTGTTTGACTTCATTTTCTTTTCATTTCCTACCTGTTAGATTTAGATATGGTGCATTGCTCTCCTAGTTACTGATAAACACATACCTTTCCGCGTTTACTCTAAATATCCGAATACGGAAAAAGTTACAGGTTTTATAAGCATTTCTAGTTCATACCATTCCACGATGACAGTTATTGATGTAAGTCATTACTTCGAAGTTCAGATAGCATTCTACAGTGAGACTGATCAACAGTATCTGATATTGTGCTTTCCATTTCTGTTGCTAGCACTGTATTGTTATCAAAATAATCCAACCAGGCTAAGTTTTTTTCCTTAATTTACCGCGAGTTTACTAGTCATAGTTAATTCCTTCATTTCAGGAGCCATGATTTTTTCCGATTAGCCTTTGCGCTTTGCTTCGTGAGTCATAAACATGCAGTTTCGCTTTCTTGCCTCATTCTGAATCTCTGTGAAGAGAAGTGAGAGTTACTTGCATACATACACACACAAGGTGCATTTTGCTTTCCCTTTCCGTCCCTTTGTCTATAAAATTCTATTCATAATTAGGGAGCAGTATTCCGTAAAGTTTTCCGTTTATTTCGATGTTTTGTTTAAACGACCTTGAATTTTTTCGCTTCGATTTTCATTGTGCCATGTGGTGTATTACCTTCCTCGGACGAGCAAAGGAATTAAATGTACATTTCATTGTATCACGTAGACGGTAACATTATACTTTAATTTGATATCGGCAAATAACTCATAATGCGAAATTTGACCTAAATCCTAACTTAATGCCACTAGCAACTCAAATTTATGCAGACTGAAAATAAGGGTTTCTTTCCGTGCTCTTTTGCAAACGGAGAATATACATTTTAGTAAATAGAAGTGTACGAGTTTATTCACAGAATAGACTTTTGAGGCAATTCATTTTTTCCTCTCAATAAATGAGTTTGAATCACTTTTTGCAAAATAATTTCTTCAATAAAATAGTTGTAATAGTAGAGCGATGTTTACATACTGCAAGATATTATTAGTACATCTCCATAAATATTCTTCAGCTTCTATATATTACTTATACCATGTAAAAAGGTGATGACGATTTGCAGTAATACTGATAGATAATCGCGTTTCAATTATTTCATTTTATCATGCAATTTACAACGTATGACATTTAAACCTAATCTTACTTCTACATTTAAAATCGTCTAGCTGCTGTGAGAACGGTTTTAGATATGCGTAAAAAATAACACGTCACATTATCATGTCGAGAATTATTATTATGACAAAGCCAAGTTAACGCGAAGTAGAAATAAATTAATATTTCATGAGAATTAACGATCCAGATAATTAAAATTACGATTGAGGTTATACTCCATACAATTTAATAATTTTAAATTATATTACAATAAATCAAAATGTTTAAATTGTGAGGTGGGCGTGGGAGGGGCAGAAATCGAATTCAACCAATCAGATTGCAGCATATTTGTCCAATCTGGGGTCGGAAATCTGCTGACAAATCGCCAGCAAATCCGTCTTGCTCCTTGCAGCATTGACAGTACAATTGTCATTGGGAACTAAATTGAAAATCGTGCATTCTCGAGACAAGTCTACGAAACCTCAGTCTGTTAACTTCTCTCAGTAACACTCAGCAAGATGGGAAACATTTGAAGACAATTGGAGGCCGAACAGTGCTTCTAAGTGAAAAAGAGATTAAATTACTGGAAGTGCTGTTAAATTTTTTTATGAGTCATGTTTATGATCACCCCATCGGTTGGGGTGCCTAAGGCCGCTATTCTTTATTTTTTAAACAAATTCCGTTGTTTAAGAAAATATTTTAGATACTACTTGCATGAATGAGAATTACCTTCATGTAATTTAAATTTTCTGAGCATGGAGAATGTAATTGAATGCAGAAATATTTTTTTTATCTAAAAAACGGCCAAAGTCTACGGTGCGGTTCGTCGCCTTTCAGTGATTTACGGAGAATGTTTTTACGGCGACAAAGTTACCTGTACTATTCTCACATTATTTTCATCAAACTCACTATTTGACCTCTTCGCCGTAACACCTAACCAAAGCTACCTGTGTTTTGCACATAAGGCAAGCACCTATTCTTCGGATTTGCTTATTAATCCGTCTTATTCAAACGTTTTGTATTCAATTCAAAAGTACCTATTGATGGATAAAACAATTACTCTTAATTCCATCTTTGGTAAATATTAATCTTTATTACATATGTATCATAATCGTGCTTTTTCACCGTTTACTCCGTATAAGATTATGGTTTCTAAGGGCGAACTTCAGTGCTGCCATCTCGCGGTTGCGGACATTAAGGGAGCCAACAAATTTCAGCAGTTTCCAGTCCTATACTTTCTAAGTTCGTGGTCGAAAGTCACTGTAATACAGGAATCCAAAACAATTCAACTGAGGCTTCTTAAATGGTCAAGGAGAAAGTGGGTCCTGTATTCTGAATGTATTATAAATAAACGGAGGAGAAAATGTCTAAAGTAGTCAGGGCTTGAACCGGTATCTCCTAGTTGGTAGGTGGTCTATATGATCGGCATGAGCACTCGTTGAATCTAAGGATTCGGGGCTCGAGTCCCGGCTGCGTAAGCTGTAAATTTATTTCCATGAATTCATGAGCAACCAAAATTAAATCACCACTCATTATCTTGTTAATTTTATTAGGAAAATTATGAGGGATATCTGGGGGTAGCTGTTTTGGAATATCTAGTTTCAAATTTATTGAAGTATGTGGCTAAATGTCACCAGTAACATAACTTGGTCTCCTATGGTCTACGCAAGTCAAGCTGAACCGTTTCCGGTATTTCTAATATTATTTGCTATCAATTGTTCAGATGTTTAAACTGCCATCGTTGCGTAGTATCGTGTTCTCGTCTCCATACGATCTGCACTAAGTTCATTTTCCTCTCATGTCAGAACCATCCTTATTTCTATTCCTTGTGCCCTCGATTAACATTTTCATGCTGTAATACTGTGTTTAGAAGTTTTTATGAGTACGGTTTGTGTTTTAACACCGAAGTGGATCACCGTTGTATAACTTCATAGATGTGCATTAACGGTACCTGCGATATTTTTTGGTCACCGGGAATTTTACTATTTTAAATTATTATTTTCTTGGTATTACCATATTCATTAATAAATTATTCATTATTTTGGTGTTTCTATTCTTTCCAGTTTTTAGAAAGTGAACTTGCTCCAATTTCGATAAGGCTTTACCGTATGACTCACTCTTCACAAATGCGAGTGACCACCATCAATGGAAGAGGCTCGGGGGACAACGGTAGGCTGGATCTCCAAGTTAATGAACAAATTATACTTTCATATTTTGCAGATTATTTTTCAAAATTTCATCATCTATGGCATTTCGAAGTATTACAAATTTTATATTCCAAACTAATGAAGACATTTGAGATATTCTAGAAGAACTAGGCGTGACTAATTGAATTTAAGATTTGTTGGAAATAATCTGTTTGAGCGGCAGCGTAAACTTACTGTAAATATACTATATGGTGTTAAGGAAATAAAAGAAAAGGATCGAGGTTACCTAAATTCTTATACATGAGGATGTTATAAATGCATTTCACTTTAATAGAAAATAATGACACACTTGGTCGAATGATCAACTGAAAATGTTTGAGTGTTTAGCTTGTATTATTCAACAGTAGTTTTTTTAACATAAAATTGATATATTAAGAGCATTGGCATTCCCTTCCTGACTGTGATTTCATTATTTTAATTTAAAGTAGTAGTAGTAGTAGTAGTAGTATTGTTAAAAGTGCTTCGACAGCTTAGGTCATTTAGCTTATTGGCTCCCACCGGGAATCGAACCTGGGACCGCTTTCACCAAAGGCAAACGCCCTGTCCACATGACTATCCGTGAGCCCTTAATTTAAAGTTTTTGGCTATTAAAGTAATTATAATTTTTGCTTCTAAAATTCCAAACTAGAAGAAGACATGACCGATGGCTGTTTTTAATTGTCTGTTAATATTAAAATAACCAATTTTCTTCTTGGCATTTTATCATCTATTCAAATTTAATAATCATATTCAGATATTCGTTCTGAAATCATGAATTCTTTAAATTATTGCATTTATATATATTTCCCTATTATTGTGGAAATATGGAGTTTCTACGTGAATGCCGATTTGAATGTGACTTTCACTTTCTTATAAAATTCGATATTTATCTTCCCGTATGAAAATTTTCCTAGGTTCCTATATATTTCTGTTGGTTTATGTTGGTTTTCTTCGCTAATATTGGTTTGTATTGGTTTCCTATGGTGTCTTTGTTGGTGTGCATTGGTTTTAGGAAGCTCAGTATTTCCTATTGGGACGTTTCGCAGGATCTTATTAGTTTGTATTGGTTTCCTATGTTGTTTTTAATGGCGTGTATTGGTATTAGGAAGCTTGGTTATTCTTAATTGGGACGTACTGGATCTGAAAAGTCTATATTGGTTTTCGTTCAATTCACTGCGTAGAGGCGCTATGCACTTGTATAACTTCCGCCATATAGGAGAATAATCCTTAGATATACTAAAAACATTGTAAGAGTATGGAACTTAATAGTAATGTAATTTCATGGGCTAATGATAAGTGTATTGTACAAGTAGCAGACGTCGTCGGGGTGGTAGTTCCCTAACGGTCCGCTAGGGACGCTAGGGATAACGGGACCCTAATGGCGGCATGGGGATGCAAGAGAGAGGAAGCAGTGCGAAAGTTCGTAAGGAGAAAGAGTTCGGAAGTGTTTTGTGAAAGTGCAAATTTTTTTAAAGTGAAAACGCGACAGTATAAGTTAACATGGGTTTCGATTGAGTTTCCTATTAATATAAAGTAAAAAATTCTTTTGAGTACCTGCAGTTAATCGTCAGATGAAAATGACGTATCTGACATACTGGACAAATATTTTAACACTATTGTCCTACTTACATTAGATGCCTATACATTTGTTTTGACTTAACAATTCCGAAGTCATAGTTGAATCAATTTTTGTTCGTTCCTCCTCTTTTAGCTTTTTTGCTTTATCTGTGTTCCACAGATATCCGCAATGCCAACCGCTAATTTGCTTTCTTTTGGGTTTCCTTTCTCTGTAATGTTATTCTCAAGATACAGAAAGTAGTTTCCAAATTTTTTCGTAAGAGCCGTAATAGGGTTTCAACGACCTTGAATATTTGGCAAACAGTTCAAAGAGGTCTTTTACTTTCCTTATCATGCAAAGGGCTTTAAATTAATTTTCCTGTTTCTTCACTGCCTTACATTGGCGATAACATGCAATAAGATCATAGTTTGGTTTGATGTCTATTCTTACATTACAGTTGTAATTTCGCAAATGAAATATATGAATATGATTAAGGTTAGAATTATAAATATTTTATGAATTTCACTTTTTAACGGCATGAATATTTTGATCTCCCGTCACGCAACTTCGAATCGCTTTCGTATAGCCACTGGATTTAGGTCTTTAGTATGAGGATTCAATGATTGCGCACATGATAAATAAAGTAGATGGTGAATAATTCGTTAAAACCGGTCGTGTTTTTGATGTTGCTAGGCAAAAATACAACTTGTTGAATAAGTAAAATTTCCTGAGATTCTTAGATAAAGAAAAAAAGCAAAAAGAGGAAGAACGAAAAAAAACTGATCTAACTATGACCTCGGAATCGTTAAGTCGAAACAAAGGTATAGACATCCAATGTAAGTAGGTTAATAGTGATAAAATATTTGTCTACTAGTAACTAAAACACGATCAGTTGATGACAATCATTCGTCGAAACCGGTCGTGTTTTTTATGTTGCTAGGCAAAAATACAACTTGTGGAATAAGTTATATTTCCTGAGTTCTTATATAATTCAGTTTACAAGTTGCCTCTGTACGTTCTTAACTCCTGGAATTGAGATGGAATTGGATATGACGTGCTACTTTAATATAAAGTTATATCGTTCTTGCAATCAACTTCTGTTTATATAGTGATACGGTCTAGGTATTAATAATATTGTATTCCTTGGATGTATGCTTATATTTACTTCCCTATTAATACATAATAATTAGATAGGATCTAATGTTTTGAGATTCATTTCCTCAATCTTCCTTCCATATCAAGGACTTCATGGTGCCTTTCGAAAACCAGGAGAACGCCTTCGACGGCCAAGAAGAAGGAAGGACGGCCGGCGAAAGAAGAGGGAAGAAGTCGCACAGCGTCTCCGCAATCCAGTCCGAAAAATCCGGGCGCTCCAAAGTAGGGGATGATGTTGGACTTCCACATTGAAAACATCACCAGGGTAATGCACTACCAGATAGCAACCTCAGGTTGCGAACTGGATAGTGAACCTGAAGGCGATCCCCTAAAGCATCACTCTACTCCGGAAGATGAATAAGAAGAGAAATACATTCCTTTTCTTCCGAGCCAAAATGTATTTGTAATTATGTATAGTATAAAAATTTGTGAGGACGGAACTTGAACAGTTTACCATGACTCTCTTTGCTATTACTTATATACACTTAGATCTATCCTTAATATGATTGAACTACCTTTTTCAGTAAATGCAAGCGAGTGATAACACAGGGTACAAATCTTGTAAATGAAGACGAATGGAGTTTGCCGACACTTTCATCCGAAGTATACAACTTCAAAAAAATATCAAAACATCAATTTTATTACTGTACTTTAACCCGCCACTCATCAAGAATAGAATGATCATCTTAGCTTAAAAATCCCATTTAAACAGACTAAATTTGCATATTTTTTCTTCCGTATCTGGTGCCCATTACTCATCATTGCTGCATGAAAACTACATATGCAAATTGAGACTGATTCTACAGATATTATGGAAATTTTCAACTAAATGTTTTCAAAAGGGATAAAAAATATTTGTAGGCTCAAGCAATACCCATGTTTTGACGCACCGGAGCATGCAGATGATAAACTTCATTAGCGGAATCTCGGTCTGCATAATTAGAAGGTAAATATGACTGGAGGGATTTAAAGAACGTATGGTACACTCTACGATCTTCATCGTGACTCAAATTAATTACACGCCGTGGATTAGACCTCGTTTGAAGCCATTGAAATTGTCTGAACCTGGTGTTATTGGAAATTGGACGATTGCAATATTTATCAAAGCTCAAAAATTTGGCTCCGAGAACAGATCAATCCAGCAAAAAAATACATTTTGCTAAGAAAACAAAAGGTACGCTCTCGTTTTCGAAAGCCACTTTTTTCCATTAATTTCCATTCCCTTTTCCTGCCCTTGAAAACATGTATTTCCGAATAAAAAAACGAATTCTAACCGATTCATCGCTAATTTAAGAGAGCTTTCAGAGACAATCGGAACGATAAAAAAATTGTACCACTTCCAACACCCGTTCTCCCGCTCACTCATTTACTTTTCAGACAAACTTCATTTTCTGGATTTCCTCACTGCGTTGAATGTTAAACTAAGGCATACAGAACATACTCCAATTTAGGCTATAACTTACTTTCGCGATATCCATATTTTTTAAATAATTTTTTAAATCATTTCTAAAATATAGCTAATTAACTAGTCAAAAACATCCATACACTAATACTATAATGAATATTCCAATATCTTTAAACAATATATTAATAATTATACGTGAAACGTGATCGGGTTATTGATGTTTGCTCCAAGAAAATATATTTGCAGCAAAATGTTGACTTATATTTCTGAGGCAATAGAATAGGACTTCGTTAAAATGTTTGATTCTTTGAAAATCACTACGAAACATAACTCCAGAAGGATCTCCTTCTGCTACACGATCGCGGACAGTTTGTAAATTTACAATATTTTACGGTCAAATCGTCATGTAGTTTCCATTTTCCTCATGTAGCAGTAAATATTTAGAATGTTTAAATTAAGAAAAAGGAATTTTGCTTGAAATGAATAATTGTGACGAACACATAAATTTCATTCGTGTGTACGTTTATCCGCGAACAACAAACAAAAAATTAAGTAATTTTCCTAAGTTTATTATAGTGAGAATAAAGTTTATTATAGTTCGATTTAGAAATCTTCGAACACCTATTCTACACTAAAACCTCAGGAGAATGAAGGAATGGATTTAGTTTAGATTAGTATTTAACATAAAATTTATAGAAACAACATGGCTTCCTGAATACAACATGAAGTAAGTGATAAATAGAGTATCAAGATGGGAGTTTGAGAAGGAGACCAATTTTATGTACAGAAGTTGTGAAGGAAGACTAAATACGGGGAGTAGAGAAGTGTCCGAATAGAGCCCTTGAATGAGGAATATAACAACTATATCCGTCAGTGTTATCTGCCATAGCTCTGTGCAACCAACGTCGACTCTATCACTAAAAATAAGGAAGTTCAAGCAAAATAAAAAAATTGTAAATTTATACAAATCGCAGAATAAAAATCAATACATTAGAGCTTAGGTTTCGAGGCCTGGCCCCGTAATTTTACAACTCGTCTGTATGTCTGCTCACATACTCAGGATAACTGGTAACAGTAAGAAAGAATGATATAATCAATTACATTAATTGAGTTGAGTGTATTCGGAAGGAAGTGTATATCTTGAATTCTACATCTAAAATGGCCATGGTCTTGAAGGAGAGGCCTCAAGTGATGCATTTTCCCCATCTTGCCTAGAGAAAGTGAATCTTGGATTAGAACTTTAAACATAGCGAAGATGTACGGACCAATTTAGGCTTGAAAAAACAAGAGACGGAGAACGTAATACCTGGGTGGGGATGATGACGTAGGTGAGAAGCATCGTAGGTAAAATAAGATTACTAGAACTGTTGTGCCAAAAAATAAACAACGTTTAAATTCAGCATTTATCAATGGATTATCATTGTATCGGAAAAAATGTAGAAGAAATTTACAGATTCGATGTAACGAACATATTTTCACCAACCTATTTAATTACTGACGTGCTAATCTAGTTACTTAGGCTAGTAACGAGAATCATACATTGAAACCTTTCTTCGTATATCTAAAGTCACTTGCTGTGACTAGGATTCTCCGGAAGAACATCCTAAATCAAGAAACTAGGTCAATACGATAGACGTCAATACGATATCTTGAAGCTTCTGTAGCAACCTAAAAGTTATTTACAGCAACGTAAACATTAATAACAGATTTCTTTGTTAGAATTAGCTTTTCACGACAAGAAAAAAGAAATATATTCACCGTGACAATTTCATTAATTACCTAATTTTTCAGTTAAGTCTTAATTATGTATGTAGCATACTAAAGAGCCTCTGTGCGACTGCTAAAAGTATTTCACAACGTCATTTATTGCGACGCATATTATTATCTTTCTTACTTAATGCATTCAGGAGAAAAAAAATATATATATATATGATTTGGCTGATTTAAACACACCTGAGGAAACGTTTTCGTCTGAAGAGAAAAATTTAATAAATAATATATATTTATTTATTTTAACTTCCAAATTGTAAATTCAGCTTTGGAATTCTTTACATTGTTACACCTAAAGTAATTATTTTATGATTATTTTACAGACAAGTCGATTATTAAGGTATTTTAATGTTTATAGTAATATAAAATTAACTACTACGTAAAATACCGTTTTCTTGGTTGATCACGATCAACTATGTTAATAAGAGTAAGGTATGCTTACTTATTGCGAGCAAAAGGTAAAATTTTGAGTAAAAAGGCAAGAAATTGCTCATCATCATGGTGCATAGTCATGTATCTTATCGATTGGAAGTAACGAATTACTTTTAATATATTCCTATGTATTCCTTATGAAAGAATAGGGTCCATCTTGGCATCGAACCCTGGGCATTTAAGAAATCTCTCTAGGTATAGACCATATATAGAGCATTAAAGACTATCTGTAATTATGTGTAAGATTTCAAGCAGAAATCACACCTGTAACTGCCTCAATTCACATCCTACCTTACCCATACATTCCTTATGAAAGGAAATTTACTGTACCCTGGCTTCTTACCTCTGGAACAGTTTAAATTTTAAGTATAGTTAATTGGCGTCTTATAAGATATATGTTAGTTTCCGGTACCTAAAATAAAACTAGCGGAAAGTATATTAAGGATGATGAATATTATGCACTTTTAATGATGTAATCTCAAATCTTGGGCGGACTAGTACATTTAAATACGTCACAATGGTATTAGAGCCGCATTCAAACGTAAACCAATAAAATAAACTTTCCTTTTCACTTCTCCATAATTGATCAGCATCTGCAACTAAGAGGACCACTGCTGTGTTATTGCATTAGAGTTAAAACAGCTTCGAATAGCCGGTGTTTAAAACCACGGCTACTTACAGCTTTTTTAACTCCAATACAGCTTCTGTAGGAAACAACATTATTATTGTATTATTATTAAATATATCATATTACTATAATTCAAGATAGTTAACTTCTGAGCATTCAGATTTATTACTAAACTCCGTATACATTCCTTGACGAATCGAACCTCAATTTCATTAAAATTCGATGGCAAAAAAATAGACACAGCGCCTCGCACCAATTGGAAAGAACTGGAAAATTTGATCCATTTGGTCTGCGACTGAGAAAATATACAGAAAAAAAAGTTTTTTCTATTTTAGCTAGACAAGCAACGTTGAAGCAATTGCAAGGGACTTTAGTATTCAGCATATTAAATGTGAGTTTTAATGCTGATATATTCACATCTCAAATTTCTTTCAGGTTGAACATTCATCTAAAATGTAGCGAAAAAATATTTTTGTGATACCATGATATTTGTTTTTCCTTTTTAACATACTAATTCTTTTCTATTAAATAATACCATGCTAAAATTGACAATAGAAATATCTCAACAATAAACATATGTTTTCATTTCGTACCCCAATTTAATCGATACCTTTTCCGGAGAAATTTGATAAAGTATTCTTTTGGATATAATACCTAAACACCTTATCACTTCAAACCATTTCCATTCCCACCCTCTACATATCCACCCTATCCCTTCAAACATTCTCCTTTCCCACCCTCTCTCTTATTTTCCTCCCCTTCCCGCCCTCCCCTTCCCATCCTCTCCCTTCCTACCCTCTCCCTTCCAACCCTCTCCCTTACCTCCCTCCCCTTCCCACCCTCCCCTTCCCACCCTCTCCCTTTCCACCAACTCCCTTCCCACCCTCTACCTTCCCACCCTGCTCTTACCACCCTCTCCCTTCCCACCCTCTCCTTTCCCACCCTCTCCCTTCCCACCCTCTCCCTTCCCACCCAATCCCTTCCCACTCTCTCCCTTCCCACCCTCTCCTTTCCCTCCCTCTCCCTTTCGACCCTCTCCCTTCCCAACCCCTCCCTTCCCACCCTCTCCATTCCCACCCTCTCCCTTCTCACCCTCTCCCTTCCCAACCTCTCCCTTCCCACCCTCTCCCTTCCCACCCTCTCCCTTCCCTCCCTCTCCCTTCCCACCCTCTCCCTTCCCAACCTCTCCCTTCCCACCCTCTCCCTTCCCACCCTCTCCCTTCCCTCCCTCTCCCTTCCCACCCTCTCCCTTCCCACCCTCTCCCTTCCCACCCTCTCCCTTCCCTCCCTCTCCCTTCCCACCCTCTCCCTTCCCTCCCTCTCCCTTCCCTCCCTCTCCCTTCCCACCCTCTCCCTTCCCAACCTCTCCCTTCCCACCCTCTCCCTTCCCACCCTCTCCCTTCCCTCCCTCTCCCTTCCCACCCTCTCCCTTCCCTCCCTCTCCCTTCCCAACCTCTCCCTTCCCAACCTCTCCCTTCCCACCCTCTCCCTTCCCTCCCTCTCCCTTCCCACCCTCTCCCTTCCCTCCCTCTCCCTTCCCTCCCTCTCCCTTCCCAACCTCTCCCTTCCCACCCTCTCCCTTCCCTCCCTCTCCCTTCCCTCCCTCTCCCTTCCCAACCTCTCCCTTCCCACCCTCTCCCTTCCCACCCTCTCCCTTTCCACCCTCTCCCTTCCCACCCTCTCCCTTCCCACCCAATCCCTTCCCATACTCTTTCTATCATCCCTCTCCCTTCCCACCCTCTCCCTTCCCACCCTCTCCCTTCCCACCCTCTCCCTTCCCACCCTCTCCCTTTCCACCCTCTCCCTTTCCACCCTCTCCCTTCCCACCCTATCCCTTCCCACCCCCTCCCTTCCCACCCACTCCCTTCCTACCCTCTTACTTGCCACCCCGTGTTTTTAGTCACCCTCCCCCTTCTGTACCTCCTTTCACATACCCATAATTCCTTTCAATCCCACTCTTAATCAAACGGTTCCGTCCTATACCTTCCATCCCTCTTCCCCATGAGATTTATTCAGAAGAAAAGTATCAGCAATACAATGAAAAGTTACAGAAAATATAAATTATACATATACAATTATATACTGCGTTACACTTTCTTCGAAATCTATTCATTCTGCAATGGGTTATTTGGTTAAGGGTGCAACGTCATTTTTATATTCGAATTACATACATTTCAAGAAATGATAAACTATACAAGTTCTTGCCTCACAACTTTTAAACTATACATTATTGAAAATATATTTTGGCTCGGAGGAAAAACATTATATTTCACTTTTTATTCAACTTACATGTTATGTATAACGATGTGCATGGATCAATAAACAAATTTCATATCTAAAGATTGAATAAACACCGAATAGTTACACAAAATGTAAACTTTCAGAAAAATTTTTAAAGTTGCATCACTATTAGCCACATTGAAAATTAAAAGTTGAAAAAGCTTCAAATAGTATACATAGATAACTGTTCACTGAACTGTTCATTTTATTGTTCATTAAATATTTTTGAATGTAATTATATTACAGGTATCTGAAATGCACCGGGAAACTTCAGTTGCCTTAAAAACTAACGGATTTTATTACACAAGAAAGTCTTTATTTTATTTTTTCCAATCTAAAATTGGTCCAGATGCAGTCCCCCGCCACAGCAACACAACTCCGTCACCACAGCCGTCCTTGGAGAAAAATAATATTTGTATGATTCACCAAAACAAAACTTCGTGAAGACACACATTTTTCAGAACTTGTCTCTTATCGCATAAGCGAAGACACTGCAAAGCACAAAAATCTGTTATAACGCAATGTTATTAATGTATGTACATAAAAAGTTAATTCAGGGTGCGTCTTAAATTAGAGATTCCCCATGTCTAACTACTATATATCTACTACTTCATCTGAAATTAATAAGTAAGAATCTTTACTGAATACTCTTAATAATGATACATGTATTGACCCAAATTTAGGTTAGATCATTATTTAAAGTCAGACTAAATAAATACTAACCATATTTAAGCGAAACGAATTAGAGATACAGGTTTTTCCAGTGGAAGATAATGATGAAATAATACATCATTATATTATAAATAATTATATATATAAATACCTATATATATTAATGAAATGAAAGTGAATCAATTGTGACGAAAATCGGCTGAGATTAGAGAACTTTAACGAACGAAAAACATACACCCTATCAAACATACATAAATAGGAATTATAATGCCACTTGATTAAACATGAACTCATCGTATTCTGTGTTCCTTACATGGACCGAATTACTCTCAAAAGCATCTCTGCACTCCTACTCTTGTCCTTCCATGATTGAGAAAAATTCCGTGCTTATTTCTGAAGGACAAATAAGAAAAATGTATTAAGACATTATTTCGAAAACAGAAATACTATGTTAATTAAAAGATAGAGCTATCTACCTTAATTTTATTATCTCTCCTCAGTATCTCTGCGCTCCTCATCTGCTCTTCCATGATGGAGAAATGATGCGAACACATATGAATAGAATATATAAAAAAAAAATAGAATAGTAATTCGAAAACAATTAACACCAGGTTAATCCAAAAATACGCACTTTGTAGCATAATTAAATAGTAATAGCAAAAATCTTAGATATATATTATAGAATCGGAGTAGTAATAACATTCGATTCAATTTGTACTCACCGTATTGTATTCCTTCCAACGACCGAATTACTCTCCACAGCATCTCTGCATTCCTACTCTCGCCCTACCATAATTGAGAAAAGTTCCGAGCGTATTTCTGAAGGATAAATAAAAAAAATTAATAAAACGTTATATCTAAAACATAAACCCTACGTTTATTAAAAAGAAGATATAATCCATCATATTTGAACATGAAAAGTAACAATATTTACTCAAATTAAACTCACTGTATTTTGAATTCCACCCCTGGACCGAATATCTCTCCTCAGTATCTCTGCGCTCCTCATCTGCTCTTGCATGATTGAGAAATGATGTGGGCCTGTTTTCGAGAAATAAATGAAAAACAGTAAATGAAGTCTTGTTTCGAAAAAAAACACAATGTCAACCTAAATATACGTACTACTAATCATACTAAAAAACGAATAGCAAAAACGTTTTGTTCATTTTGTACTTATAGTATTTTGTGTTCCATCCCTGGACCATCCATCTCTCCTCCGTATCTCTGTGTTCAAACTCCGCTCTTCCAAGATGTAGGAAAGCTGCGGGTGTGATTCTAAAGAAAAATAAGGAAACAGTTAATAAAACAGCATTTCGAAAACAAAAAAACCTGTGTTAATCCAAAATACTAATATAATAGTAATAAAAACGATCATATTAAAGTACTCTTCACTCAAACATATGTTTGAGTTAGGTGTCTATTTGAGCATATAGTTTACTTAGAACTTACTTTAGTGGTGTATTCGAGTATATACTTTACTGTACATTTTATTCAAATCATACTCAATGTTTTCTATTTTCCATCCATGGATCAATTATCTCTCCGCAGCATCGCTGTCCTCCTTTTCGCTTTTCTATGATTGAGTAATGGTTTTTTGACGTGTCGGACCGTTGAGGAATATCGGAAAAAATAATATAACTGATCACGCGACTAATATTACCCCTCTTTGCTGCTGTAGTACTAGTAATTTTTTTGAGAGTGCTTCGAAAGCCTTGGTCATTACATGCAATGGCTCTCACTGGGAATCGAACCAGGGACCACTTTTACCAAAGGCAAACGCGTTGTCATCATGACTATCCGGGAGCCTCAACCTCCTCCATTGAAGTAGCTGGTCCCATGGAAGTCTTTTAAATCTCAAATATTTCGCTAATTTATTTAATATTCTGAAAATACCATTGAAAGATTACAAAGCTATATGGGGCAATTGCAAGATGTCGCTTGATAATTCTTGGTTGAACGCCCTGTGGAAATCACTCCACACAAACCGAAATAAATCATCCAAAAGTGAGAGAATTCACTTCCTCGGAACTTGAGAAAGAAAGAAGCCCAATTTAATTTAGTTCATACAGAGAATATTGTTCAAAGAGAGATGAATAATCTGAAAAATATTTACCAAAAACACTCCAGCCGCCTCATTTATTGCTATTTTGAAATCTCTATTTGAATCTAATATAAATGTAAAGCGAAATGGAATATTATTAGTAAATGAATAAGCAAGATGCTTAAAATGATAACTATTCATCAATTCGAATGCTAATATTCTTCAGAACCTCCGTAACAAGAATAGTAGAAATTATTTACTGAAGTCATTAGAATACATTATGAATGATCATATCCGAAATTCAACTCCGGTAGTTCAGTTGAAGAAAAAACGCTTTGATAGTAAACAACTTAAACAGAAGTTGATTTAAATATTATGAATTCGTAACTGATAGAAACTCAGGAGTCTAGAGTGAAAATAAAAATGTAAATTTTTAGAGAGAATTAGTATGTACCTATTATGCAAGAATAATACGTAAGCTAAATTTGAATCTAATATTGATAAAAACGTTTACAGAAAGAAATCATTTGAAAGATAACTAATCGAAAAAAAGAAGTCATGATTGAAATATAAACCCCATTGATATGACATCAGCTACTGATATCGGTTATTAATCCCGAAATAATTTCATAAAACATTACGTAACGTTTTCTATCCCTCTGTTTTTATTATTTATAAATTATTATGACAAATCTTATTCGATTTCTGGTGAGAAAAACTTGGACCCAAAAAGTCTGGAGGGCGGATTAATGAAAACTAAGGAAAATGGCATCTGAATCATAGAAGTTCGTTTAACTGTAATTCAAGGTTAAAGAAAAAGAAAGATAACATCGACGCGAGAAATAGCTGACTAAAACCGTCAATGTCAAAGCTAAAACACCTTATCTGCTAACTCGTAAAATATGTTAGTCATAAGAATCTAAGTAATATTTTTTTACTCAAATGCAAAAATAAACCATTAGAACTTAATCTAGAGTAATTCATGATGATGAACTTACTTACCAAGTGAATGAGAGCCCAAACGAAGACCACGAAAATCTTGACGTCAGGAAATTATGCACCAATATAATGAATGTACACTTCTGTAATAAAACAAATCAAACATTAATTAAGCTAAACTTCGAAATTTGTTCGAATACGTTCGGTTTTGAAACTAATGTCCTTCCACAATCATATATTGAACGGTTTTCTCGAAAAATGGACCGGCAGAAGCTCATCACTGGGAGACGTTTTGAAGTAACTAAAGTTTAAACCTTTAGATGTACAAAATAATGCGCTGTTATTGGTCGATGATTCAACTATCATTTACTCCGTTTATTCCCTAATGCTAAGAGTCTTCATTAATTATAATCACCACCGAAATAAGATTTAATCAAGAGTAAAACAATTCAATTTAAATTAAAAGATATTGCAAAATTTATATTAATTTTTAACTCCTTCAAAATAATACTCGTAGATTTCTAGTCTCCCCCGCGTCACGTTATGACTCATAGTTGAATAACTTCTGCCAAATATATCATTCTGCTAATATTTTTCGTGAAAAGACTCGAATGAAAATAAATTCAATATTATGTACAAGTAACGTTTGATATCGTGTGAAGATCTGACAATAATGAAACGGGACAAACTGAGTATCGATCTACGAATTTGAATCGGAACATAATTTTATAAGGATAACTAAAGCAATGATGTAATTATAATAAAAACGTAAAAAAATCATCGAATTTGCGAGAAATATTTATTTTATACAAATAATAAATCTTATAACATTTACCTCATAATTGTGGAACATTTCTCTAAGGTAAAGAGATGAGTACACAAAAATTTTATGATACGAAGCTAGCAATAATATTTACTCTGACGAGAGAAAATAATGCAATAGTATCATATTTTTATTATACTACACAATAGAATTCCTGAATTTAGTACGTCATCGATGCTTCCTTCAATGGATCCTCTTGGGCCGCAATTTGATCAAAAACAATCAAGTCCTCGTATAGAAGTATTGCTCAGTTACCACGATTATGATGTGGTTGACCTTCTCATTTAAGTGAATTACTCTCAAAATGATTTAATGTTCCACTGGTCCGAATTTGGATTGGGTTATAATGAAACCTTTTAAAATTCATTTCCCTCAAACTAAACCGGATTATCACAATCTAAGGGGAGGCTAGAAATATAAATTATCCTACTAT
This sequence comes from Sympetrum striolatum, assembly GCA_947579665.1. Classification (NCBI taxonomy): domain Eukaryota; kingdom Metazoa; phylum Arthropoda; class Insecta; order Odonata; family Libellulidae; genus Sympetrum; species Sympetrum striolatum. The sequence goes on from OX388342.1 coordinate 12,920,973, forward strand.
TACAGTGCCCATCCGTGTGATATTAAGTTAACTTGAACTACATATTAGCTCAGTACATAAGGATGATATTTCTTAACGTTTATACGCTCATGCTTTTTTATGCTATAGTCTACGTGGTACTACGAAATGTACGTTAAATTTCTTGGTTCGTCAGAAGTTGGAATTAGATCACCTTGAACAATGAAAACCAAAGCGACATAATCCAAGGTTGTTGGAACAAAATATCGAGAAAAACATCTCTTCACAAAATATTGCTCGCAAATTTTGAAAAAAATATCACCAAAAAATGAACAGAAAGGGAAAGCTAAATCATCCTTGTGTATATATGCAAGTAACTCTCACTTCTCTTTACAGAGATTTAGAACGAGGCGGGAAAGCGAAAGTTCATGCTAATGACTCACGAAGCAAAGCAACAAGCCTAATCGAAAAATATCATGGCTCCCGAAATGAAGTGCTCAACTATATCTAGTTCAGTGATAGCGCAATATCATTGACTGCCGATGAATATCATCTTAGAATTCTATCTAAACTTCGGGTTAAGAACTCATATCGACAACTCTCATCGTGGAATGCTATGTCTATTGCTAGTAAGACCTGTTATCTTTTCCTTTTATAGATATTAAGAGTAAACGCGAAAAGGTATGCGTTTATTAGTGTCTTATGGAGAAATGCACCATAGCTAAATGTAGTAGGTAGGAAAGGTAAAGAAAAAAAATTGAAGGATGAAGCCAACCTCAGCCAACGAAAATCACTTTCAAGCACAAAATCGCAAAACCAATTGCAATCTGTTTCACTACGGCTAGATTAATTTCTCAAACGTCGGCTATACTTCATCAAACATATCTATTTGCAAACGATATTTGCAAACATCAAAAAATTATTATGGCTTGTGAATACATTTAAATGATAGTGTCACATGGGCTAGATCTATCTAGAAAGGCTTACATAGAGTCTGAATAATATTTTTAAAACGATTTTAAGTTCACAGTAAACATGCGATACACTAGTTATTTACAGGAAGTGATATAATATCTATGCTTTTCTAAAAACAGCCTAATTCTATTAGGGTGGGGCAAAAGCCCAGAAAAAAATTTCAACAGGGCTTGTGATAATGGATAAGAAAGTCTTTCAATAGTTTAATCTGATTAAATTAATACGAGGACGAGTAAAACATACACTGTAAGTTAGTGTCAGCTGATGGCCAGTCAAGATGAAGGGGAAAAGAAGGAACCATATTGCTACGAGACATAATTGTTCTTCAAAACGTATCTCGATACTTCAAAATCTAATACTGCAACTTCCAACAATGTAGAACTATCAGAATTATGGTATAGAATTAATAAATATGGAATTATGGAAACCATCCGTGTTTTGTCCAGCTCTCGTTTGAAGAATTACAATCAGCTTCAATGAATAACTACAGTTATACTTAAGATTGATAGATAGAAAGGCACCAGATATATTATAGTTTTCGTAAAAATATTAACTCTCAATGCAGTAAACTACTCCTTTATTCTGATGCTAAAAACGAATGTATAGAATAAAAATTAGCATATGAAGTTGAACTATAATCCCGCTATAAATACGAGGAAAGGTTTCCTCGAGTTATTTCCTATTTTATAAAAACGAATAACTAACACTATCTGTACATTAGAAAGTTAGAGATAATAGCTTATTATAATCTTGAATAACTCGAGCTCTACACTTAAATTACACATTTTTTGTAGAGCGGAAACGCATTCGAGTAAGAACTCCCTCATCATTTCGTTTTGTATTGGAATGCCTTTTAGCAATGTCTTACTTAAGAAAGCAGAGTTACTTGGTTAAAACGCGTTCCTATACTTTCAGATCCGTAACAGTTATTTCGGAATTTCATACACTCTCTAAGCTTCAACCACTACCGATTATCTTGCAAAACACATTATATTCAATAAATTAGAATGCTTTTCAACGGTTACAAACTATTTCAACCAAGCATTCTTTCACTTGAACGGTAAATTTCAAAATATTTACAAGCGCCATTACATGATAAAGAACTCTCAACTCAATATAATTAAAGGTAAGAGTATGAAGTGCGCCTACCGATATGATAACATTTCGTTCCTCACGTTTCTTCCGCGAAGGTCATTCCGTGGACATTCCCATTCGAAACGAAGTACAGCAGAGGCCCATCGATGAGAGGATTGGAAGATCGTCTGTTAAAACCTGAAAAAAAAGAAATACCAAATCAGGAAAACATCATTTATTTTCATCCAGACAAGTGCTGTACTCAACGCCCATGAGTAGGTATATTTTATAAGGCATAAGTTTAAAAATATAATATCCGTTAAAAGAAACAACTATTTCTGCGCCATCTATGTTGTTAGATATAAGATAAAGGACAGGTGGAATGCTAACAAACGGATAATTAAAGTAACAAATTTTCAGGGACAGTGATGAATATCCAAAAAATCACAATTTCGATTTCCTCAAATGAGATATCGGCGATTCATTTTGGGATTGAAAAACGAAACGTATTTATCAATACAATTTTAAAGAAGCATAAATTTTAATCAGAGGCTCAAGGAATAGTAAAAAGCTCTATTTAACAAAAAACTAAACCAAATATAGATCGCATGGAAATAAGAACACCGTTAGATTCCAGCGATGGCATTGCAAGAATTGAAATATAAGGAATAAAAAAATTGAGCATGAATATGCGTAGTTTGAATCAGCATGGAGCGCTAACAGCAATTTTCAAACTCTGATTTCCGATAATTTGTCCGGACGGATAGTGCAAACAGCGAGTGTGTAGGAGATTCCCGTTTTCTCGCCCCACATGCGTCAAACTTTTCCTCCAGCGCTATTTCTCTTAAAATAAGCATTCAGGGGGGTATTGCCATTGATCATTTAAGTTTCAACTGAATTTTCTTGGATTCACTTACATCAACCACTGAAGAACTTTAGACAGAGCGTAGTCATCAAATCAAATTCAAATATCAACACTAAATCGAATTTTAATCGAAAAATACGTGAGGACTAATTTTTATGCGAGTGCATTACGTATGTAAAATTGGATTTAAGCGATCCCCGAACTTAATGTATTATACAAATACACATGAAAAATCGCGACAAAAACTTCTAAAATAGCAGAACTTTTAGTTCAGAAAAGGAATTATTTCTTTATAGCAAGATCTGAAGCAATATTTGGATCAGGTTTATTAGTTCAACTTACAATTAAAAGGAAATCCTTGGTGACGACCACGGACATCTTCAGGTCTTCAAACGTCGTTCTTTCTTTTTTTAAGGAAAATCTGTTTAAGGAATATTAGTTATTTCTAAAAGAAATCGAAAGGCTTTGAAATGTCACTTACGTCTACCAGTTTCCAAATCCAACGGAATTCACAATATTTAAATTGTAACGGAAATTTTAAAACAATTGACATAACTTCCGCACCTGACGGGGTTTCAGCAGCAACTGAGGAAATTTCCATCAGGAAAACGGTTGAACAAGAAAGCTGAAATTTGATTGGTCGAATTAGGATAATCCGTCGCTGCACCCCCCCCCCCTACACCCACAACTCAATTAAAATTTTTTCATTAATAATAATTATAATTAAAATGACGTTCATTTTTATGAAGTACCTTATTTATTTACATTTAAAATTGTTTTGATTATTAGTTTTCGTAAATAAAAGTATTTATTTTTTTCTTCGAGTTAATTTTGTCGTTTCCTCCAATGGGAATGCTCGAAACATCTTAATTGTTTACTGGTTTAATTATGAGTTTAGAAATTGTAATATTTCTGTTTGTTTACCATGGTTACAAAATATCGTTTAATATTTTTAAATAATATCCATATAATTAATTACTCCTCGTCGACCATAACGAAAGAGTATAGTTAGCGCATCAATTCACTTCGTGGATTTATATCAGAAAGTATTTTTAAGATTTCTTCTCGAAGACATTTACATTGATGGAAAACACTGTATTTATTCAGAAAGATCTACTCATCGAGAAAAAACGAGTGCATTACATGATTTCCTAGAATTAAAATCGCTCCGGCTTGAGAATATCTACATTACCTCCTCCTAAAATGAAACGCAGACGGATTGCTAAAGAATGCAATCGAGAGTAGTATGTTAGAGAAATTTGGGAAGGCAACAGAATGTTAGAAGAACGCATTTTTATATCCTTCAGTCACACGTTTTATATAGCACCTCGAGTCCAAGAAAGACCTTGTATCCGTCTAGGAAGAAGAGAAGAATTCTTAAAGCATTTCATCCACATTCCATTTCGACCACTAGGTCGAAGTTCTCATCCTTTAGGAACCTCTCTGTTTGATACCCTAAATATGCTTCGTAAATCCACAACAATACCTGTAAGCACTTTTTATTTACACTCTTTTTACAACGATCAAAGGAAAACATATTATAAATACCTTATTACTACTGTTGACAAGCATAAACACCTTGGAGAAAGGCGATATCTGTGGAAATCTATCGTATCGTGAGAAGAGGGACTGACTATTGCTTTTTCAGATATATAACTGGTAGCATCATCATTATTATCCAAAACACATCAGCATGGCGATGGCGATTATTCGCTGAATCCAGTAGCGGATAATACAACTGGGGATAAAGTCTCTCTCTCTTCCCTCGTTGTTGACAATAACTTTTCACTTGAGTATTTCATGAGTTCACTACCACTATGAACGGGTTGCACACGAATTGTGAAGATTAATCCAAGGGGTGACACCGTCTTGAAGAGTTTGCACTAATTCATTTCACATCCACTATTATTAAAACTTAAACTTACTCAAAGAAGATCGGCATTCCAGTCACGAACTCCATGTATCCACGAGGTTTTTGCGTAGCCTTTAACCGCGCTTTTACGCTCTTCCGATCGTCACGAAAAGACTGAAGTACGAAATTTGCGTGTGAGGAGGTATGAGTAATGTGAAGTTACTAGCCTTGGTAATTCTGTTTCTCACAATAGATGTCTTTCAGCCCTTCTAGAAGGGCAGAAAGACCGCCAATGTGAAAAACATTATGAGCATCACAAGTTACCTCATATTACTCATAATTCCTCGCACGCCAATTGCGAACTTCAAATTTTTGTGACGATCGGAATAGCGTAAAAGCGCGGTTAAACGGCCACGTAAAAACCACCAGGTTACATAGAGTTCGTGACTGGAATGACGATCTTCTTTGAGTTAGTTTTAAGTTTGAATAACAGTCGACGTGAAATGAATTAGTGCAAACTGTTCAAGACGGTGATACCCTTTGGATTAATGTTCACAGTTCGTGTGCAACCCGTTTACAGTGGGAGTTAACTCATGGAATATTCAAGTGGAAAGTTAGTGTTACCAACGATAGAAGAGAGACGAACTAGCACTTTTTTCTCAGTTTTATTATCCACTGCTGGATTCAGTGAATAATCGCCAACGGAGTAATGATATGTTATGGAAAATAATGACAGCATCATCATTATTTTCCATTCTGTCGATCTCGAACTTCTCTCGTTGTTGAAAATAACTTATCAATTGAGTACTTCATATCAGATGTGAGTTTTTAGGATCAAAAGAATATATTTCAGAATTTCAAAACGGTGAGATTGAATTTAGTTTCTGTGACGAAAATTTGTTTTATTAACATGGTGTCCTTTAATTCATGTGAAAATTGTATACATATTAAGAGATTGCTAAGTATTCTTCTGAATTTACGAAGCATATTTAAGGGATCGAAAAAAGAGGTTACTAAAGAATTGAGACCTTCGACCTTGTGGTCGAAATGGAATGTGGTTGACATGCTTTTAGAATTCTACTTTTCTTCCCAGATGGATGCAAGGTCTTTTTTGGACTCGAGGTGCTATATAAAATGTGTAAGTAAAGGATATAAGAATGTATTCTTCTAACATTCTGTTGCCTTCCCAAATGTCACTAACATACTACTCTAGATGGCAATCTTTAGCAATACGCCTCCGTTTAATTTAAGGAGAAGGTGATATAGATATTCTCAAGCCGGAGCGATTTTAATTCTAGGAAATCATGTAATGCACTCGTTTTTTCTCGATGAGTAGATCTTTCTGAATAAATACAGTGTTTTCCATCAATGTAAATGTCTTCGAGAAGAAATCTTAAAAATACTTTCTGATATAAATTCACGAAGTGAATTGATGCGCTAACTATACTCTTTCGTTATGGTCGACGAGGAGTAATTAATTATATGGATATTATTTAAAAATATTAAACGATATTTTGTAACCATGGTAAACAAACAGAAATATTACAATTTCTAAACTTATAATTAAACCAGTAAACAATTAAGATGTTTCGAGCATTCCCATTGGAGGAAACGACAAAATTAACTCGAAGAAAAAAATAAATACTTTTATTTACGAAAACTAATAATCCAAACAATTTTAAATATAAATAAATAAGGTACTTCATAAAAATGAACGTCATTTTAATTATAATTATTATTAATGAAAAAATTTTAATTGAGTTGTGGGTGTAGGGGGGGGGGGTGCAGCGACGGATTATCCTAATTCGACCAATCAAATTTCAGCTTTCTTGTTCAACCGCTTTCCTGATGGAAATTTCCTCAGTTGCTGCTGAAACCCCGTCAGGTGCGGAAGTTATGTCAATTGTTTTAAAATTTCCGTTACAATTTAAATATTGTGAATTCCGTTGGATTTGGAAACTAGTAGACGTAAGTGAAATTTCAAAGCCTTTCGATTTCTTTTAGAAATAACTAATATTCCTTAAACAGATTTTCCTTAAAAAAAGAAAGAACGACGTTTGAAGACCTGAAGATGATCGTGGTCGTCGCCAAGGATTTCCTTTTAATGGTAAGTTGAACTAATTAACCTTATTCAAATATTGCTTCAAATCTTGCTATTAAAAAATAATTGCTTTTCTGAGCTAAAAGTTCTGGTATTTTAGAAGTTTTTGTCGCGATTTTTCGTGTGTATTTGTATTATATATTAAGTCCGGGCATCGCTTAAATCCAATTTTACATACATAATAAACTCGCATAAAAATTAGTCCTCACGTATTTTTCGATTAAAATTCGATTTAGTGTTGATATTTGAATTTGATTTGATGATTACGCTCTGTCTTAAGTTCTTCAGCGGTTGATGTAAGTGAATCCAAGAAAAATCAGTTGAAACTTAAATGATCTATGGCAATACCCCCCTGAATGCTTATTTTAAGAGAAATAGCGCTGGAGGAAAAGTTTGACGCATGTGGGACTAGAAAACGGGAATCTCCTACACACTCGCTGTTTGCACTATCCGTCCGGACAAATTATCGGAAATCAGAGTTTGAAAATTGCTGTTAGCGCTCCATGCTGATTCAAACTACGCATATTCATGCTCAATTTTTTTATTCCTTATATTTCAATTCTTGCAATGCCATCGCTGGAATCTAACGGTGTTCTTATTTCCATGCGATCTATATTTGGTTTAGTTTTTTGTTAAATAGAGCTTTTTACTATTCCTTGAGCCTCTGATTAAAATTTATGCTTCTTTAAAATTGTATTGATAAATACGTTTCGTTTTTCAATCCCAAAATGAATCGCCGATATCTCATTTGAGGAAATCGAAATTGTGATTTTTTGGATATTCATCACTGTCCCTGAAAATTTGTTATTTTAATTATCCGTTTGTTAGCATTCCACCTGTCCTTTATCTTATATCTAACAACATAGATGGCGCAGAAATAGTTGTTTCTTTTAACGGATATTATAATTTTAAACTTATGCCTTATAAAATATACCTACTCATGGGCGTTGAGTACAGCACTTGTCTGGATGAAAATAAATGATGTTTTCCTGATTTGGTATTTCTTTTTTTTTCAGGTTTTAAAAGACGATCTTCCAATCCTCTCATCGATGGGCCTCTGGTGTACTTCGTTTCGAAAGGAAATGTCCACGGAATGACCTTCGCGGAGGAAACGTGAGGAACGAAATGTTATCATATCGGTAGGCGCACTTCATACTCTTACCTTTAATTATATTGAGTTGAGAGTTCTTTATCATGTAATGGCGCTTGTAAATATTTTGAAATTTACCGTTCAAGTGAAAGAATGCTTGGTTGAAATAGTTTGTAACCGTTGAAAAGCACAGTCAAATTTATTGAATATAATGTGTTTTGCAAGATAATCGGTAGTGGTTGAAGCTTAGAGAGTGCATGAAATTCCGATATAACTGTTACGGATCTGAAAGTATAGGAACGCGTTTTAACCAAGTAACTCTGCTTTCTTAAGTAAGACATTGCTAAAATGCATTCCAATACAAAGCGAAATGATGAGGGAGTTCTTACTCGAATGCACTTCCGCTCTACAAAAAATGTGTAATTTAAGTGTACAGCTCGAGTTATTCAAGATTATAATAAGCTATTATCTCTAACTTTCCAATGTACAGATAGCGTTAGTTATTCGTTTTTATAAAATAGGAAATAACTCCAGGAAACCTTTCCTCGTATTTACAGCGGGATTATAGTTCAACTTCATATGCTAATTTTTATTCTATACATTAGTTTTTAGCATCAGTATAAAGGAGTAGTTTATTGCATTGGGAGTTAATATTATTACGAAAACTATAATTTATCTGGTGCCTTTCTATCTATCAATTTTAAGTATAACTGTAGTTATTCATTGATTCTGATTGTAATTTTTCAAACGAGAGATGGACAAAACACGGATGGTTTCCATTTTTCCATAATTATTAATTCTATACCATAATTCTGATAGTTCTACATTGTTGGAAGTTGCAGTATTAGATTTTGAAGTATCGAGATACGTTTTAAAGAACAATTATGTCTCGTAGCAATATGGTTTCTTCTTTTCCCCTTCATCTCGACTGGCCATCAGCTGACACTAACTAACAGTATATGTTTTACTCGTCCTCGTTATAATTTAATCAGATTAAAATATTGATAGACTTTCTAATCCATTATCATAAGCTCTGTTGAAATTTTTTCTGGGCTTTTGCCCCACCCTAATAGAATTAGGCTGTTTTTAGAAAAGCATAGATATTATATCACTTTCTGTAAATAACTGGTGTTCGCATGTTTACTGTGAACTTAAAATCGTTTTAAAAAGATTATTCAGACTCTATGTAAGCCTTTATAGATAAATCTAGCCCATGGGACACTATCAATTTAATGTATTCACAAGCCATAATAATTTGTTGATTTTTGCAAATATCGTTCCGAAACTCTCATCCGCTTAGACATGTTTGAGGAAGAATAGCGGAGGTTTGAGAAAGGGACCTAGCCGTAGTAAAACAGATTGCAATTGGTTTTGCGATTTTGTGCTTGAAAGTGATTTTCGTTGGCTGAGGTGGTCTTCAGCCTCAATCCGCACTTTCCAAAATTCGAAAACCTCGTTACAGGTACGAATTATTCTATTTGTTGGTTTTGTGTACCTGTACCGCAAGAAATTATGTTAAATTGGGAATCTCAAACCTTTACTTTGCCATATAACGCTTTATCATATTACTGCTTTTCACATAGAGAATTTTTATTGGGGATTCATCTCTATTAGATTATAATTTCATATTCATACTTTTTCTTAAACTATAGTCTTAAATTCTTTCATAGGATATCGTTCTTGAATATTATGAACCTGTGCTGCAGAAATTCACAATTCTTAGCATCGGCTTCAATTTTTTTCTTTTCGTTTCCTACCTACTATATTTAGCTATGGTGCATTTCTCCATAAGACACTAATAAACGCATTTGTTTTCGCGTTTACTCTTAATATCTATAAAAGGAAAAGGTAACAGGTCTTACTAGCAATAGACATAGCATTCCACGATGAGAGTTGTCGATATGAGTTATTAACCCGAAGTTTAGATAGAATTCTAAGATGATATTCATCGGCAGTCGATAATATTGCGCTATCACTGAACTAGATATAGTTGAGCACTTCATTTCGGGAGCCATGATATTTTTCGATTAGGCTTGTTGCTTTGCTTCGTGAGTCATTAGCATGAACTTTCGCTTTCCCGCCTCGTTCTAAATCTCTGTAAAGAGAAGTGAGAGTTACTTGCATTTATACACAAGGATGATTTAGCTTTCCCTTTCCGTTCATTTTTCGGTGATATTTATTTCAAAATTTGCGAGCAATATTTTGTGAAGAGATATATTTTTCTCGTTATTTTGTTCCAACTACCTTGGATTATGTCGCTTTGGTTTTCATTGTTCAAGGTGATCTAATTCCAACTTCTGACGAACCAAGGAATTTAACGTACATTTCATAGTATCACGTAGACTATAGCATAAAAAAGCATAAGCGTATAAACGTTAAGAAATATCATCCTTATGTACTGAGCTAATATGTAGTTCAAGTTAACTTAATATCACTCGGATGGGCACTGTAATGGTAGGACAATTTATATTTCTAGCCTCCCCTTAGATTGTGATATTCCGGTTTAGTTTGAGGGAAATGAATTTTAAAAGGTTTCATTACAACCCAATCCAAATTCGGACCAGTGGAACATTAAATCATTTTGAGAGTAATTCACTTAAATGAGAAGGTCAACCACATCATAATCGTGGTAACTGAGCAATACTTCTATACGAGGACTTGATTGTTTTTGATCAAATTGCGGCCCAAGAGGATCCATTAAAGGAAGCATCGATGACGTACTAAATTCAGGAATTCTATTGTGTAGTATAATAAAAATATGATACTATTGCATAAATTTTTTCTTGTCAGAGTAAATATTATTGCTAGTTTCGTATCATAAAATTTTTGTGTACTCATCTCTTTACCTTAGAGAAATATTCCACATTATGAAGTAAATATTATAAGATTTATTATTTGTTTAAAATAAATATTTCTCGCAAATTCGATGATTTTTTTACGTTTTTATTATAATTACATCATTGCTTTAGTTATCCTTATAAAATTATGTTCCGATTCAAATTCGCAGATCGATACTCACTTTGTCCCGTTTCATTATTGTCAGACCTTCACAAGATATAAAACGTTACTTGTACATAATATTGAATTTATTTTTATTCGAGTCTTTTCACAAAAAATATTAGCAGAATGATATATTTGGCAGAAGTTATTTAACTATGAGTCATAACGTGACCCGGGGGAGACGAGAAATCTACGAGGATTATTATGAAGGAGTTAAAAATTAATATAAATTTTGCAATATCTTTTAATTTAAATTGAATTGTTTTACTCTTGATTAAATCTTATTTCGGTGGTGATTATAATTAATGAAGACTCTTAGCATTAGGGAATAAACGGAGTAAATGATAGTTGAATCATCGACCAATAACAGCGCATTATTTTGTACATCTAAAGGTTTAAACTTTAGTTACTTCAAAATGTCTCCCAGTGATGAGTTGCTGCCGGTCCATTTTTCGAGAAAACCGTTCAATATATGATTGTGGAAGGACATTAGTTTCAAAACCGAGCGTATTCGAACAAATTTCGAAGTTCAGCTTAATTAATGTTAGATTTGTTTTATTACAGAAGTGTACATTCATTATATTGGTGCATAATTTCCTGACGTCAAGATTTTCTTGGACTTCGTTTGGGCTCTCATTCATTTGGTAAGTAAGTTCATCATCATGAATTACTCTAGATTAAGTTCTAATGGTTTATTTTTGCATTTGAGTAAAAAAATATTACTTAGATTCTTATGACTAACATATTGTTCGAGTTAGCAGATAAGGTGTTTTAGCTTTGACATTGACGGTTTTAGTCAGCTATTTCTCGCGTCGATGTTATCTTTCTTTTTCTTTAACCTTGAATTACAGTTAAACGAACTTCTATGATTCAGATGCCATTTTCCTTAGTTTTCATTAATCCGCCCACCAGACTTTGGGGTCCAAGTTTTTCTCACCAGAAATCGAATAGATTTTTCATAATAATTTATAAATAATAAAAACAGAGGGATAGAAAATGTTACGTAATGTTTTATGAAATTATTTCGGGATTAATAACCGATATCAGTAGCTGATGTCATATCAATGGGGTTTATATTTCAAACATGACTTTTTTCGATTATTTATCTTTCAAATGATTTCTTTCTGTACACTTTTTTATCAATATTAGATTCAAATTTAGCTTGCGTATTATTCTTGCGTAATAGGTACACTCCTGGCCAAAATTAACGCAGCACCTCCCTAGCGATCCTTACGGCCGGTGCTGCGTTAATTTTGACCAGGAGTGTACATACTAATTCTCTCTAAAAAGGTACATTTTTATTTTCACTCTAGAATCCTGAGTTTCTATCAGTTACGAATTCACAATATTTAAATCAACTTCTGTTTAAGTTGTTTACTATCAAAGCGTTTTTTCTTCAACTGAACTACCGGAGTTGAATTTCGGATATGATCATTCATAATGTATTCTAATGACTTCAGTAAATAATTTATACTATTCTTGTTACGGAGGTTCTGAAAAATATTATTATTCGAATTGATGAATAGTTATCATTTTAAGCATCTTGCTTATTCATTTACTAATAATATTCCATTTCGCTTTACATTTATATTAGATTCAAATAGAGATTTCAAAATAGCAATAAATGAGGCGGCTGGAGTGTTTTTGGTAAATATTTTTCAGATTATTCATCTCTCTTTGAACAATATTCTCTGTATGAACTAAATTAAATTGGGCTTCTTTGGGAGGACAGCGATGCTGCGGAGAGATACTTGATCCATGGATGGAAAATAGAAAACATTGAGTATGATTTGAATAAAATGTACAGTAAAGTATATACTCGAATACACCACTAAAGTAAGTTCTAAGTAAACTATATGCTCAAATAGTCACCTAACTCAAACATATGTTTGAGTGGAGAGTACTTTACTATGATCGTTTTTATTACTATTATATTAGTATTTTGGATTAACACAGTTTTTTTTTGTTTTCGAAATGCTGTTTTATTAACTGTTTCCTTATTTTTCTTTAGAATCACACTCGAAGCTTTCCTACATCTTGGAAGAGCGGAGTAAGAACACAGATATACGGAGGAGAGATGGATGGTCCAGGGATGGAACACAAAATACTATAAGTACAAAATGAACAAAACGTTTTTGCTATTCGTTTTTTAGTATGATTAGTAGTACGTATATTTAGGTTGACATTGTGTTTTTTTTTTTAAACAAGACTTCATTTACTGTTTTTCATTTATTTCTCGAAAACAGGCCCACATCATTTCTCAATCATGCAAGAGCAGATGAGGAGCGAAGAGATACTCAGGAGAGATATTCGGTCCAGGGGTGGAATTCAAAATACAGTGAGTCTAATTTGAATAAATATTATTACTTTTCATGTTCAAATATGATGGATTATATCTTCTTTTTAATAAACGTAGGGTTTATGTTTTAGAAATAACGTTTTATTAATTTTTTTATTTATCCTTCAGAAATACGCTCGGAACTTTTCTCAATTATGGTAGGGCGAGAGTAGAGATGCAGAGATGTTGTGGAGAGTAATTCGGTCGTTGGAAGGAACACAATACGATGAGTACAAATTGAATCGAATGTTATTGCTACTCCGATTCTATAATATATATCTAAGATTTTTGCTATTACTATTTAATTATGCTACAAAGTGCGTATTTTTGGATTAACCTGGTGTTAATTGTTTTCGAATTACTATTCTATTTCCTTTTTTTATATATTCTATTCATACATGTTCGCATCATTTCTCCATCATGGAAGAGCAGATGAGGAGCGCAGAGATACTGAGGAGAGATATTCGATCCAGGGATGGAGTTCATAATACAATGAGTATAATTTGAAACTAATGTAAATACTACTCATATAAAATTAAGGTAGATAGATCTTTCTTTTAATTAACATAGTATTACCTTTTTCGAATTAATGTTTTAATGAATTTTCCTTAGTTGTCCTTCAGAATAAGCACGGAAATGTTCTCAATCATGGAAGGACAAGAGTAGGAATGCAGAGATGCTTTTGAGAGTAATTCGGTCCATGTAAGGAACACAGAATACGATGAGTTCATGTTTAATCAAGTTGCATTATAATTCCTATTTATGTATGATTGATAGGTTGTATGTTTTTCGTTCGTTAAAGTTCTCTAATCTCAGCCGATTTTCATCACAATTGATTCACTATCATTTCATTAATATATATTGGTATTTATAAATATAATTATTTATAATATAATGATGTATTATTTCATCATTATCTTCCACTGGAAAAACCTGTATCTCTAATTCGTTTCTTTTCATATGGTTAGTATTTATTTTGTCTGACTTTAAATAAAGATCTTCCTAAATTTGGGTCAATACATGTATCATTATTAAGAGTATTCAGTAGGGATTCTTACTTATTAATTTCAGATGAAGTAGTAGAAAATAGTAGTTAGACAAGGGGAATCTCTAATTTAAGACACACCCTGAATTTACTTTATCTGTATATTAATAACATTGCGGTATAACAGATTGTTGTGCTTTGCAGTGTCTTCGCTTATGCGATAAGAGATTGAAGTACTGAAAAATGTGTGTCTTCAGGAAGTTTCGCTTTGGTGAATCATACAGATATTATTTTTCTCTAAGGACGACGTCAGAGACGGAGTTGTGTTGCTGTGGCGGGGGACTGCATCTGGACCAATTTAGGATTTGAAAAATTAAAATAAAATCTTCCTTGTGAAATCAAATCCGTGACTTTTGAATTGAACTGAAGTTTCCCATTGCATTTCAGACAACAGTCATATAATTACATTCAAAATTATTTATTGAACAATAAATTGAACAAATCAGTGAACTTTAATCTATGTATACTATTTGAAGCTTTTTTAACTTTTAATCTTCAATGTGACTAATAGTGATCCAAGGTTAAATTGTTTTATGAAAGTTTACATTTTTTGTATTTATTCGGTCTTGATTCAATCTTTAGATATGAAATTATTTTATTGATCTATGCACATCGTTATACATAACATGTAAGTTGAATAAAAAGTGAAATATTAATTTTTTTTCCAGGCCAAAATATATTTTCAATAATGTATAGTTTAAAACATTGTAAGGCAAGAACTTGTATAGTTTCTCATTACTTGAAATGTATATAATACGATATAAAAATGACGTTGCACCCTTAACCAAATAAATCATTGCAGAATGCATAGATTTCGAAGAAAGTGTAACGCAGTATATCATTGTATATGTATAATTTATATATTTTTGTAACTTTTCATTGTATTGCTGATACTTTTCTTCAGAATAAATCTCATGGGGAAGAGGGAGGGAAGGTATAGGCTGAACAGTTTGATTAGGAATGGGATTGAAAGGAATTATGGGAATGTGAGAGGAGGTAGGGAATGGGGAGGGTGACTTAAACATGGGGTGGCAAGTAAGAGGGTGGGAAGGGAGAGGGTGGGAAGGGGAGGATGGGAAGGGGGAGGGTGGGAAGGGAGAGGGTGGGAAGGGAGAGGGTGGGAAGGGGAGGATGGCAAGGGGGAGGATGAGAAGGGGAGGATGGGAAGGGAGAGGGAGGGAAGGGATTGGGTGGTAAGGGAGAGGGTGGGTATGGGAGGGCGGGAAGGGAGAGGGAGGAAGGGAGAGGGTGGGAAGAGGGAGGAAGGGAAGGGAGAGGGGTGGGTAGGGAGAGGGTGGGAAGGGATTGGGTGGGAATGGAGAGGGTGGGTATGGGAGGGCGGGAAGGGAGAGGGAGAGGGTGGGAAGGGAGAGGGAGGGAAGGGAGAGGGTGGGTAGGGAGAGGGTGGGAAGGGAGAGGGTGGTATGGGAGGGTCGGAAGGGAGAGGGAGGGAAGGGAGAGGGAGGGAAGGGAGAGGGTGGGTAGGGAGAGGGAGGGAAGGGAGAGGGGTGGGTAGGGATTGGTGGGAAGGGATTGGGTGGGAAGGGAGAGGGGTGGGAAGGGAGAGGGGAAGGAAGGGAGAGGGTGGGTAGGGAGAGGGTGGGAAGGGAGAGGGTGGGTATGGGAGGGCGGGGAAGGGAGAGGGTGGGTATGGGAGGGTGGGAAGG